>PVKU01002665.1:0-73677 GCA_004027475.1 Anoura caudifer
AAAAGAGACCTTACAGGCAAGAAGGGGCTGGAAAGAAGTATTCCAAGTCATGAAAATCAAAGACCTACATCCAAGATTGCTCTATCCAGCAAAGCTGTCATTTAGAATGGAAGGGAAGATAAAGTGCTTCTCAGATAAGGTCAAGTTAAAGGAGTTCATCATCACCAAGCCCTTATTATATGAAATGTTAAAGGGACTTCTCTAAGAAAAAGAAGATAAAAAAATATGAACAGTAAAAAGACAGCAAACTCACAGGTATTAACAACCAGACCTAAAACAAAAGCAAACTAAGCAAACCACTATAACAGGAGCAGAAACACAGAAATGGAGATAACATGGAGGGTTAGCAATAGGGGAGTGGGAAGAGGAGAGGGGGGGACAAGGTACATAGAACAAGTAGCACAGATGGTGGGTAGAAAATAGACAGGGGGAGGGCAAGAATGGTGTGGGGAATGTAGAAGCCAAAGAACTTACGACACATGGGCATGAACTAAAGGGGGGAATGTGGGTGGGAGGGGGTGTGCAGGGTGGAGGGGAATGAAGAGGGGGGGATGGGACAACTGTAATAGCATAATCAATAAAATATAATTTTTAAAAAATGTGTCTTTTATCTTACAGAAATAAACATGTGGACTTTTTGGCCAACCCAATACTAAAAACCACTGAATCGTGCATTTTAAATGGGTGAATTGTATGGTATGTAAATTATATTTCAAAGAAAATGGAAAACTGGACGAGAAAAATCGTTGGAAAAAGTTTAAAAATGCCATACACAGAGGCAAAAATCTTTGAAGAATTTAGTCACAACTTCAAGCAGGAGTTGGATAAATATATATACACTTTTCTTAAGAGAGGGACCATTATGTGATTAGAGACTAGGAAAAAAGCATTTATTGTAACTGGACCAGATAAACAAAGTACTCTTATTGGCCCACTCCCCAGACAGAATACCTTTGTTACACAAACTCAGTCCCCATCCGCAACCAACTTCTATTCTATTCCTTCACTTTGTGCCTTGATAGCTGAAGTAATGTACTGTTAAAACAAGACTGAGACTGAAGAGAACCCAACATTTTGTGGGTCAGAAGGCTGAAATATATATCTGATTATGAATATTTTGGAGAGTTTGGAAATTCCCATTATTCCCATACATTGCTTAGGTTCTTCATCTCAGAAAAAAAAAAGTCCTTACAATAAAAAGATTGGGTTTTATTATGCTGACCTATTCTGTTTATTAATTAACCAATGAGCAATCTTTTGGTTCTATAGTATGTTGACCAAGGTTCCAAGGTTGTTTGTTGTTCTCTATAATTTTCTGCCCTTACTCTGAAAGTTGGCAAATCAAATCTAGTGAAATTGTGCCATGACGTGGAGAACTCATTGGCCACAGGACACAAAATTATCTTTAATTTTTCCTTTTTTCTCCTTACCCATCAGTAAATCATGTCCAGTCTTTCCAAATATCTCTTGTGCTTGTCCTCTCTTTTCTATTCCTTGTTCCTGTCTAAGGATTTATGGACTCATAATTAGAATACTGCATTCACTGTATAATTGGTTTTCATATTTCCATCTCTCTCTGCCTGAAATACATCTGGTGGCAATATAAAGGATTAAATCTCTCAAAATAACATTTAATCAAGTAATCTCTGTTTAAAAACCTTGACTGGCTCCCCCATGTTTACCGAGTCAAGTCCAAACACTATTAGCCTAGATTCCAAAATCTAGGACCAATTTTTATTTCCAGATTTATCATCTACCACTTTTCTTGAACAAAACTGGTCTCCTCGCCATCCCCTGAACTTCTGCTAATTCTTTTTTTAAAATTATTTTATTGCTGTTCAATTTCAGTGGTCTGTATTTTCTCCCCACCTTCCCCCCACGCTAATTCTTGTACCTTTTCTTATGATGTTGCTCCTGCCTATAACAGCCTCTCATCTTCGAAAGCCTTAACTTTTGTCCACGAAATCATCCATGAACATTGTAATTCACAGTGACCTCTCATTTCTTGAATGTGATGAAGAGTTAAGGGCAGCTAAATGAATATTTGGCAGTGCTCATATACAATTTTCCTTATCTTATATTGTTAATTCTTGTATTATTTCCTGTTGTGTCTATCTTGCCTCCTCAAGTAGACTACGGGTTCCTTGAGGGCTGGGGCCATTTATTATACTTCATAAAACTACCCAAAGTGCACAATGCTGTGCTCAGTGACATGATGGGTCTAACTATCACAGATCAAAAGTGCTGACTCCCCTCAAGATGCCTCATTCTTACATGGCAGCACTCACTCAGGGTGCCAGTTCCTTACGTATCATGGGAAAAACAATGACTTTAAAGGTGAAACTAACTGTGCAGGTCCCTCTAAGATATTAAGGAATTACAAACTGCCTCTGAAATTTCTGAATCCCCTATTAAAATACAAAATCAGCCTTCAGTAAATAATTTCATGCTCTCTGAAAGCTTAAAAATGACATGTAAAGAAAAAATGACCAAGGGACTACTGGCTCCCAGTCAAGATGCCTGCGTAGGTAAATGTGGTACTCAGAGCCTCCTACAACCACATCAAAATTACAACTAAACTACAGAACTATCATTCAGAACCACCTGAAATCCAACTGAACTTAAGTCCTACAACTAAGGATTTAAAGGTACATCAAGACTGGTAGGAGTGACAGAGACGTGGAAATGGGCTGGTCCAGCAGTTAAAAATTGGGAGGCTTTTCTCGCCTGTGGAGGTCTCCCCTGAGGAGGAAAGATCCCAGCCCCACACCAGCCCCCCCCCATCCTAGGATTCCAGTGCCAGGGAGATAAGTCCCCATAATCTCTGGCTGTAAACACCAGCAGGGATTATGGGAGAGTGAGACAAAGGCTTCTAGAGACCCAGATGTTTCTCTTAAAGGGCCCATGCATGAATTTACTTGGACTCACTCCCTCTGAGATCCAGTGCTAAGGAAGCAGATTGAAAGACACCAAGGGCATATGAGGAGGAACTGAACTGATTGGCATCAGGGAGAGGACTGGAGGAGCAGCTTTCTCCCCAACAGAAGTGTTGGCAGAGGCCAGTCATTGTTCCTTTTCTGAGCTCACTCCCAACTCAGAGTTGGCAAGAAGGTGCTGTATCTCACTTTCTACCCCTGACTAACACTGTTTGCCTTGCCCTGGTAATTCCCTGAGGCCTCACCCAACCCAGCTTGTGGGCCCACCCAAGCTGTTTCCAGTGGCTTTTCCATAGGAAGGGCCTATCTTATTAGCTCATACTTCAGACTTTCCTAAATCTGTCAAACAAACAGCATGTCACCTCAGTGTGCCCTGTAACGCTCACTAAATGGCTCCACAGCTGGCACTAGGGGCAGTTGACCTTGATTCACAGTGAGGACTTGCTGGGGCAACTCTAAGCCCAGCACAAGTAGCAGCCATCTGCAGATTTCTTTGTAGCTCATGTTGGGTGGCCCCAGGAAGAACACAGGTGGCAGCTCTCCTAGTCCTGCACTTCCTGGGAGGCCCCAGAGCCACCACACCCAGTGGACAGCTTCAGATGATGTCAAAGAACCACCCAACCACTTGAAGGGCAGACTAAGTTGTGCTCCTTGGGGTGGGCCCCTGCAAGATGATTCTCCACAGTGGTGGCAGATAGTCATTGCAGCTGATTGGCCTGGGAGTAAATCCCTCCCACTGGAGTGCCAACAGCAATCAGGACTCAACTATAACAGGAGAGTGTATACACTCCACAAGAGGGGTGGACCTGGAATGCCCAGCTCAGATGAATGGGGAGGCTGTGCCACTGGACCCTACAGGACACCTCTACATAAGGCTACTGTAGCAAGCCCAGAAGACATAGCGGCTCTACCTAATACACAGAAACAAACACAGGGAGGCTGCCAAAACGAGGAGACAAAGAAACATGCCCCAAATGAAAGAATAGAACAAAACTCCAAAAACATAACTAAACAAAATGAAGACAAGCATTATCTACCAAATGTAGAGTTCAAACACTGGTTATAAGGATGCTCAATGAACTTAGAGGAAGAGTAGAGGAACTTAGTGAGAACTTCAACAAAAAGAGGGGAAACATAAAATGGAACTAGAAAACATAAAAAGAACCAGTCAGAAATGAAGAATATATGAACTAAAATGAAGTATACATTACAGGGACTCAACTGTGAAGTAGATGAAGAAAAGGATCAAATAAGAGACTGGGAAGATGAAAACGCCCATTCAGAACAACAAAAAGAAAATAAATGAGGACAGTATAAGGAGCCTCTGGGACAACTTCAAGCATACCAACATTTGCATCATGTGGGTACCAAAAGGAGAACAGAGAGAGCAAAGAACTGAAAATGCTATGTAAAAAAAATAATGATGGAAAACTTCCCTAACCTGGGTTAGAAAACAAAGACATATAAGTCCAGGAAGTGCAAAGAGTCTGAAACAAGATGAAAACAAAGAGGCTCACTCCAAGATACATCATAATTGATATGCCAAAGGTTATAACTGGAACATAATCAACAAAAGAAAAAGCAAACAAAATAGAACAAAATAGAACCAGAGACACTGAAATTAAGAACAATCTAACAATAGCCAGAGGGGAGGGGACAGAGGGGAGAAGGGTTTTCAGGAACTACTATAAAGGACACATGGCCAAAACCAAGGGGGAGGGTGGAAGCAAGGGAGGTGGGTTTGGCTGGGGTGTGGGGCAGGGGTGGGGAGAAAATGCAGACAACTGTAATTGATCAACAATAAAATGAAAAAAGTAAAAATAAAATAAAATAAAATGCCAAAGGTTAAAGACAAAGAGAAAATCTTAAAAGCAGCAAGAGAAGAGCAGTTAGTTACCTACAAGGGAACTGCCATAACACTGTCAGCTGATTTCTCAACAGAAACTTTGCAGGCCAGAAGGGATTGGCACAAAATATTCAAAGTGAAGAAAAGCAGGGACCTACAACCAAGGTTATTCTACCCAGCAAACCTATTGTTTAGAATCAAAGGACAGATAAAGAGCTTCCCAGACAAGTAAAAGCTAAAGGAGTTCATTATCACCAAACCATTTTACATGAAATGTTAAAGCATCTTCTTTCAGAAGAAAAAGATAAAAATATGAATAATAAAATGGCAATGAATACATATTTATCAACAATGGAATCTAAAAAATAAACATACAAGCACAGCAGAAATCAACTCAGAGATACAGAGAACATTTTGATGGTTGCTAGACAGGAAGGGGTTGGGAAGCTGGGTGAAAAAGGAAAGGGATTAAGTACAAATTGGCAGTTACAAAATAACCATGCAAATGTAAAGTACAGTACCACGAATATAGTCAATAATATTGTAATAACTATGTATGGTGCCAGATTTATTGGGGTGATCACTTGTAAGTTATACAAATGTCTAATCACTGGGTTGTACACCTGAAACTAATATGATTTGCAGGTCAACTGTAACTGAAAACAAAAAATTATATAAAAAAAAGAAAAATGGCCAAGTTGGATGCATAATCTCTAAGATTTACTGGATCACAAAATATTTTAAAAGCCAAGGCTCCATACAAACCATTTATATTTCAGTGTGGTTTTTTTTTTGTCTGTAAAACAGGCTAAACTGTATAAGAAAAATAAGTTTAAAACTTAAAATTTACATGAAAGGCAGCCAAAATTATATGGATAATTCAAGCTAAAAAGTTCTTCACATCTTGGTTTCCCCTGAATTTTTTAGGTAGTCTAACATTTCATCATTTTTAGAAATGTAGTCTCTAGCTAGCGGTTCTTAAGTTTGTGCTGGTTATGTATAATTGACCCAAGAAATGCTGCAACCATCAAATTCTATCAAAATTCTTCTTAACCTTGTAAACTGAAGAATTATCATAAATCCCTACCTCCAACTCTGCTGCTGAAGCTTTGAAGTTAACAGTATGCACTAACTGCAAATTCTCAGAAATGTTTTGTTTACCTTTATGGATAGCTTCAGATGATAAAGCTCCGGCAACAAATGCCTTGCTAGGCAAACCTATGCCATGTGTGAATCTCTCATCTTGTGTGTTGGAGCCCAACTTGATCACCTGGCATCATCAGATCAAAACTTGAAGGACCAGTAATTTTGGTATTTTATGTATATGCTTTGTGAAATTTTCCTTTTTAAACAATGCTGTTGTTTCTTTTAGCCCAGCCGTGACTACCAGTAGACAAGAGTTCAAATTATCTCCCCATGTTTTATAGAAATTTGGTAATTTTTTTCTCCAAGGATTAGTATAATGAATTGAGCTTCCTGTCAAGAAAAATGCTAAGTTCAAAGTAGTATTTCCTGCACTTCTAATTACAAATAAGTTTTACATTTTATTTTGTTCCAGTATACAATTTTACATAGTACCATTATTATTTTAAGCAATAATTAAGCAATTTGGATTCATGTTTTGAGCTCTATTTCTCAGTATATAGATTTACCTAAAAAAGTACAAACTAAGCACAGGGGTGCAATTTTCCAGGCACTTCCAAGTTGCTTAAATATTTACAAATATGTAAGCACCCTGTTTGAAAACATGAAAATTTTGGTGTCAGAAGGAAACACTTCATGTATATCAAATCTTTAACATTTGCACAGCTCCAAATATTCCTGAGAAAGGTCAGTCTCATTCTCACTTTACACCTGCGGGTCCTCATATTTCAGCAGCATATCTTGGGGAACCATAACCTCTGTCACTCGATGTACCACTAATTGCACAAAATACATGTAATGTGTTGTTCATCCAGGGAGAATGCATTGTGTCCTCTTGTAATATCTAAAACAAAAGAAATTTGCATGTTTATCATGAAGCAAAATAGTCACTACCAAAAAGAATGTGTAAATGAAATTACAAGCATGTTGCAATATATCAATGACATTTAGCTATTTAAAATGACACAAAGCAAAAATATGACATTACCGACTTAAGTCCTCAAAGCTGTATTACAAAGGCAGCATAGCAAAAAAAGCACAAAAGATTTGGTTACTCATTAAGAAAAACAAAAGATTGTCAAATGCAAAATTCAGTAAGAAGTGAAAGGTAATGCAATCTTTAAAATATTTTTTAATACATGGTCATAACAAGAGCTTTCAAGGGGACTCTTTGATATGAGTTTATGGATGATATTCTAATACAGTGGTTCTCAAGATCACCTGTGGAGCTTCACAAACATGCAGATACCTACATGCCTTCCCTGGAGACTTGAGAAATAATACTAAATAAAGAGAAAAGTCCTAAGTGCATATTTCTGAACATGCACTATAATTACATAAGCTAACTGACACAGAAGATCTTTACCAAAATCAAGAACTTCACAAAAATTTATTTTTGCCCTGGTCATGTGGCTCAGTTGGTAGGAGTGTTGCCCATACACCAAAAGATTGGGGGTTCAATCCCCAGTTGGGCACCATATGTGAGGTAACTGATCACTTTTTCTCATATCAGTTTTTCTTTCTCTCAAATCAATAAATATATCCTCAGGTGAGGATTAAAAATATATATATGTGTATAGTATATCCCACAAATACATAAACACATATATCCATATTAGTATACATATTTTTAAATTATCTATTTGGTGTCATTAAAAGTAACAGAGATCTTATGTTTGGATTAGGTGAAAGAAAAGAATAGCATACACATCACATCCAACCTTTTCACTATACACTCCCAACGTAGGTTTCAAGTTTTCAATATTTGTTTCTCAAGTTAGCTCTGACACTTGAGTATTAAACCTGCAAATTTGTCTATGGTGGCGGTAATTCATCAGACCACTTATGTTGCTACAAATCATGTTTTATATAAACCCCATAATAGAGACAATTCCTCTTTACAAAAATCATCACTTATGACATGAATCTGTAAGCATATAGAGTTTTAAGAGATGACTAATTGAATATCCACACTTTTCAGATGTGACAAGTGAATAGGGCAACTCATTGTAAAGAAAATAAAACATACCAAACAGACACTACAAACTCTATCTAATAAAGAAGTCTGTAATTAATAGGTTTTTTAAAAGATTTTATTTATTTATTTTTAGAGAGAGGGGAAGGGAGGGGAAGAGGGAGAGAAACATTAATGTGTGGTTGCCTCTCGCACACCCCCTACTGGGGACCTGGCCTGCAGCCCAGGCATGTGCCCTGACTGGGAATTGAACCAGCGACCCTTTTGTTCACAGGGCAGCACCCAATCCACTGATCCACAACAGCCAAGGTGAATAATTTGTTTTCAATCTGAATAACTTAGAGTTCATGCAGCTGAATGCAAATTAAACAATTACAATATAGTACACATTGGCTTAAAATGACATGTGTAATTATTTTATATCTTTTGTGAAGGAGGAGCTTTTGCTGTATTTTCCCCCTATGGATTACGAAGAACAGAAACCCATAAACTGCCCAGTTTCTAGGAATAAATTATGGCATTTATTTGATAAAAGAGCACCTCAGAAAAGTGATGGTAAAGAAAGGTATATCCCTACCGTACTCATGGGCTGAGCTGGAGATACAGACAATAGAGGAAGTGGAACGGTTCCCCACCTTCCTAGTCTGAATGACCTGGCTGCTTTGAGAAACAGACACAAAATGGCCTCTGAAAACTGAGCAGCTTTGCTTTGGAACAGTATGCACTTACTCCTAAGAGGGCTAACAGAAGTAAAGGAAGAAAAAAAGAAACAAAACATGGATTCCAGACTCCTCAAGCCAACAAGATTCCCAGCCACAGACAAGGGTGAGAAGGAGACTGGGACAACCAGTCACTGAATAAATGGGATGATGAAGTCTGGCTGACTGGATTCTCTATACTGAGAAGATGACAATGGTTGGAAAGTTAGACTCCTGGTCACTCAACACAGCCTTGGGTTAATAGTAACTAAATTTCCCATCGCTGTTTCTTAGAAATATCAGGCAAAATAAATTCAGAGAGGCAGAGCTTGATTTAAAGTTGACTAGTTTTTGTTTTCCTAGAAAAACTCTTCTCTTCTCCATCATCTCACTGCTTTTCTTTGGATGCTAACCACCGTTGGCCTGTTTGAAGGTATACCCTTTGTGTGGCAGTCTTAAATGGGTGAGCACAATCACTGAAGTACAGATAGAAAGACCAACGACTGTACTCCCTTCTGGAACCAGCTTTAAGAATGTGTTCTCTAGCCCTGGCTGCTGTGGCTCAGTTGGTTGCAGTGTTATCCCATAAACTAAAAAGGCCATTGGTTTGATTCCCAGTCAGGGAACATGCCTGGGTTGCAAGTTCAGTCCCCATCAGGGCACATACAGGAGGCAACCGGTCAATGTTTCTCTTCCTGTCCCTCTCCCTCCCTCCTCTCTAAAATCAATAAGCATGTCCTTAGGTGAGGATGAATGAATGAATGAATGAATGTTCTCTAAAAAGGTTGTAGTTATCTTGTTTAAGTCTTAATTTCTTAAAAACTGAGAGTTTGAAGTATTTCTGAAGCAACTATTTACCTTACTGGGTGTTTTCCTGAGTAACGAAACAAAGGAGACTGTATAAGCTTAATAGGCTAACTCAATGAGGGACCAGACCACAATGCTGCAACTTTTACAAATGTGTTTAAGATGTTAAAACACTTAAGTGAGAATCCATGCACACACTGGTTGTAAATACAAATTTCAGCATCCAAATATAGCAATGAGGTTTTACCAGGGAAACCCAAGAGTACCCCGGTTTTAAGGTAACCAGGTATATAAAAGTTGTAGCTACCTAATAATGACATAATTTGGCTCTAAGAGGAATAGCTCTTTACTTCTGTATTTTGTAAGCTGGTTTTACTAAGCTAGCTGTAATTGTCATTCACACTCAGTCACAGATTAAAATGCTAAGAAGTTTTAAGAAAATAGGGAGTTTTGCAGACTATATGGGTATTAAGACAATATTCAAATCTTGGAAATCACTCAGAATCTCACCTAAATGATAGTATGTACTTTCATACAGCCATAATAGGGATATTCATTTAGGGATTTGGCTATTGAGACAATAATTTCATTTCTTTAGGAGTCTTCTTGAGACTCTTATCCATGTTCACAGTAGATCAATTCAGATTTGCTCATCTAGTCACTTCTAATGGCATTTTAGTACAAAGAACAATTTGGTTTATATCTGATCATTACTTTAGTAATTGCTTCTGATAATTGCTTCAAATTTGATTTGAATTGTCATTTAAATTATTAATGACAATATGAGCAAAATTTAAAATACAGACTGAATAATTTCAAGGTAATACACTTCAAATTGATTTTGTTAAGTAACACTTTAAGGACCCAAGATCATGTTCCCATTTTCAACCACTTTAACACTTGCCTGCTCATGGATAATGTCAGACAATTCTTTCACCATGTCTCTGAAATTTGACTTTAGCCCTTCATGGTACTCAATTTGATCCTCTTTAATTAGCCGCTCATTTAGTTCGAGTGCAATGCTGCAAGCCTGTATGAATTTCCTGTGGATGAAGATCAAAGATAAAGATTTTTTTATTTACTCCCAGAAGGTCTCACGGACACTCATTTTGATGTTCACTTTAACCAAGGCTTGCTTGCCTGGAAGAAGATTAGAATCCAGTATTTTCTCACTGTGCCCCTGCTAATGCCACATCCTGTCTGAAATGCCCTTTCTTTTGTGTTCTTTTCTCTCCAGTTTCTTATCTGGTTGTTTTGGTTATTTCTGGCATCTGTGGCCACTTAGATGGATTTTTAATTTTTTTACATTCTGTTCCCCAGTTACGGAAAGGAGTCCATTTAGAGGGTATGCATGGTAGAGTGGGGAAATGTGTGGGGTACACAGGAATTAAAATTCCACTTTTATGCATTTAAAAAAATCTCTTGAGGGCAGAGGAGATGTCAGTTTTTTATGGAAGAGACAGCTCCGACCAGTTATTCTTAGAAACATAATCTCAAGGGAAAAAGATATTGTAGTTCTTTCCCTTCTCATTGGGTTCAAATAGATTAAATGGCTGATTTTCAGAAAAAATTATCTGTAGATAATGAGCCATTCATTCAAAAATAATTTATTTGGGGCTTACTATGTGCCCAGTACAGTGTTAGGTGATGTAGGTATAAAGTATCTGCCCTGGGCTGGTAAGAGTAGGAATAGAGTTAATGACTTATCAAAAAGTACTTTGCCATTATTAAGTGTTTATGTTTAATATCCATAATTAGAGTGTATGTCTGAGGAGACAAAGTACCGCACTGCCCATTTAGCTTGTATCTCCATCACAGCAACTAGTAGAATCTTGTATATGCCAGGCACTAATAAATATGAGCGAATGAATGACTACTGTTTACTCTTCGACCTGGAACAGGGGATAACACACAGACAGGAAAAGTAAATGAAATGAGTTGGAAGCAAATGAATGAATAAATTGCCATCTTTCTCTTTATTTTACTCAATTGTCTCTCTTATTCTGAATGTAAACTCTTTTTGCATATTAAACACATTTTATTCTAATGCGAGACCATTCAGACATCCCTTAGCTGCGGGGGTGCTCACTCAAGGCAAGCTATTACATGCCCTAGACTAGCAGAATCCAAGTGGAACTAAAAACACAGAACAGGAGGCAAGCCTGTCCAACCCTTCCAGTTCCACTTTGATTACTGCCCTAAAAGTTCAGAAATGATGTTACATGAGGCCAGTGGGGCAAAGAAGAAAACTGCATAATGAATTTAGGCTTCTGTTTGTGTCACAATATCCAAAGTGCTAAAGTAAGCTATGTTTCATCTCCTGGTTCAATAGGACATTGTTAACGTCCCACAGCAAGAAAGATCGATCCTGCATTTACTCACTAAAGTACCATTAGGAAGTCACTTAAATATTGTAAAAGAGAACAGAGAATGTCCTTTTTCGTACAGATAGTATCTGGTGAATGTTCTGGTTTCTTTTAAGAAGAAACAGAGTGAAAGAACAGAGGTCTGTAGGAGACCATTCTGCGTGGAATGGGCCCAGCTCCCACTCGGAGATGCAAAAGACCCACGCCCACAGATAGGTTCTCCCATGGGGAATCAGGCCTGCACTGTGCCTGGACTTCTGTGAGACTTGCTTTTGCTAAAACTCCCTCACCCTGAATTGAGACAACAAGTGCTTACTGTAACTTCCTAAAATCCATGCTAAACCTTGCAAGGACCAATGTAATCAGTCCAACCACTTTTCTCTTCTAATTTGCAAATACCCTTCTTCTGTGTGATTAGCGGCATCATCTCCTTTATTGTCTGTAAAAGGTAACCACCTAAAGCGAACCTGTGCATAGTAATTGAGGACCATCATGTAATGTGCCAAGAAACCCAATAAAGACCGGTCACGGCCAAGGGCCAAGGCTTTTGCTCCCCTTGAGAGAAAAGCCATGCTGTCCCTTTTCCTCTGCTGGACTCAGTAGTCCATGTGAATGTCTCATTTCATCCATAATGATGTGGACACTATGGGCCAGTGTGTGCATCAGAGGTTTGATCTGAAAACTACAAAGCACTTACCTAAACATGTCTTTCAATTCATTGACTTTCTTAGGTGGATACTTGCTCGCTTGACTGTCGTTTAAGAAAGCCCTTGCATAAGCTAATGGACCAGCATTTACCTAAATTACAAAAGAAGAAAAAAGGGAGTTATCAGAATGTAACCAAAAGATAAATTCTGCATTTCTTTTTTTTCAAAAAGATAAATACTGTACATTAAAAATCTGCACTTGAGAAACATATTTACTATTCTTACTATAAGTTTATTTGAAAAATGATTAAATAAAGCAAATAATCTGAAAAAATTATATTCTAATAAATTGGTTAATGATTTCTAATATGTAAACATAGAGCTTGGCAACAGTCAAAGGGTTTATGTTAAAGTCCTCCAACATATCACAACATTTCTAGAAATGGAACATAATTTCTATATTGAGCTAATAAAAAATAATGGATAGGTGTCTGCAGTCAATAACACTAAAACACACAAACATAATTAATGCTTGTTCTGTGCCCTTAGGAAAGCAAGAAGATCACCAAGAAACATTTAATACATGTTTGGCAACCAACATACCTGCACTGAAACACAGCCCTGCAATTTCAATTGAAGCTGAATCATGTCCACATCAGCAGAAGAGCACAGTTTTTGCAGCTCTGCAGTTTTATCTTTTATTTCATCAGTAGCAACATCAATTGGCTTTAAATTAACCTGCTGTTCATAGTTTATAGGGATCCTCTTCTTCACATATGGAAATGAGTTTGAAGCTATTAAAATGTTAAGATTGATTTACTATCTTAAAAAATCATTTGTTCAAACACCCAAATAATTTTTCAAAATCTACTGTGCTTAATTTTCCCCATGCCTTCTCTAGATAATACCTTAGGGTACCATATAGCACCTTATTACTTCAGGATTGAGGGAGAAATTCTCTTTATGAGACATTTTGGAGCAATCAGAAATTACATATATGAAAATTATGGTTTATAACATACCCATGTTTGTGCAAAGCTAGTGACTGAAGAGCAGAACAATGAATGATTCAAATTTCAGTTACATTTCCTGGCTAGCCAGCTGCTACTTGTGCTTATCACAAAGGATCAAGTCAAACAAGTAGTTACATGCAAAGTCCTACTTACTGGTCAAGATTGTACGGCGTTTGCACTGTTCTTCTATGCAGCCTTGCTT
Organism: Anoura caudifer; assembly: GCA_004027475.1. Taxonomy (NCBI): domain Eukaryota; kingdom Metazoa; phylum Chordata; class Mammalia; order Chiroptera; family Phyllostomidae; genus Anoura; species Anoura caudifer. The sequence goes on from PVKU01002665.1 coordinate 13,634, forward strand.
TTTGCCAGATAATGTATAAGGAGCCTCAAAAACAAACTTGTTGATATTATGGTTTCTTTCAAACTCAGTCTTTCTTTCTGTGAGTTCTTTCTCATCAAAGTAGGGCTTCACATAAGTGACTTGGATATGAGCATATTTTGGATCGAGCTCTTTGGCATTTACCTATAAATAAGAAAGTTTTGTTTTTTATCCAATGAAAAAGAAAGGGAGTACAGGTAAGCTACTAACTCTTGAGATCAACTGAGGAACACTGCCACTATGATGGTGCTCCCAATTGAACAGACACATGGAGGAGGTCTTTGTTCTTTTTTAGGGATCACTTCCTTCTAGTTATAAAGAAGACACAGAAACCTACTTGGAGATTACAAAACTGTAGGAAGATGAACACTGTAATCCTAGCACTCAGTAGTGACCGCTATTCATATTTTCATGAATTTCTCCTTCCAATCTTGTTTCTGTGCAAGTATATTTACAAAACTGAGATTACTGTTTTATAATCTGAATCCCTGAAAATATATGAAAATGGTTAATTGTGTATTTGAATTCCACCTCAATATAAATATCTATTAGACAGAGGATTCTGAGAACTGGACAGAGCTCCAGAAATCTATCTTCCTACGTAGGCAACAGGTACACTAGCAGAAGCTGTCTGATGTAACTATTCTGTAACCATAGAGTGTACTGAAGGCTTGCAACTTCTGGGGGAAGACTTGAACAGAAAATTGCAGTTGGTTTTGATTTTGGTCAGTTTCAGTTCTTGGCACAGTGGCAGCTACTCATACACCACACCTGAGTCCCATGTCAGGCAGCCTCGCACATGTTCCTGAACATGTATGTACATGCAATGAACCATTCAGCCTTAAAAAGGAAAGATATTCCACAATATGCTACAACATGAATAAACCTTGAAGATATGCTAAGTGAAATAAGCCAGTCATAAAGAGGTAATTCCACATATATGATTCCACTTATATGAGGTGTTTAGAGAAGTCAAAATCACAGAGTCAAAAAGTAGAATGGTAGTTGCTCCAGGCTGAGGGTAGGGGAGAATGAATTATTGTTTAATGGGTTAAAGGCTTCAATTTCACAAGATAAAGAGTTCTGAAGGACAGTGGTAATTGTTGCACCACAATGTTAATGAAGTATCACTGAACACTTAAAAAATGGTTAATGTAGTAAATAATTCTATATGCATTTTACCACAATAAAAAACATATTATAGTTATAGTTCTGTATTGTAGTCATCAACATAACTTCTTATGACTGCATGGATTTTTATGACCAGTACAGTGAAGTTGTCATTGTTCACGTGTGTGCATTTCAGTTCACTTTCCTTGGTGCCAGGTTACACTGATGTCACACAAATTTTGCACAAACCATTCTCACTATTATTAACAATGGCTGGACTTTTTCTGTATGGACATCTTATGTCAATAAATTTTTACACAAATGTGATCATACTATCCATACAGTCTTGCACCCTCATCTTTTTTCCCCCTAAGTAATATATCTTGGTAGTTTTCTAAGTGTTGATATAAAACTCTTTTCTAAAAAGATTTTATTTATTTTATTTTTAGAGAGAGGAAGGGGGAGACAGAGAGGGGAACATCAATGCGTGGTTGCCTCTCATGAGCCCCCGACCAGGGTCCTGGCCCACAAGCCGAGGCATGTGCCCTGACTGGAAATCGAAACCACGACCCTTTGGTTCACAGGCTGGCGCTCAATCCACTGAGCCACATCAGCGCCAGGGCTGATACGAAACTCTTAACACCTAGGTTACTATATCCTTTCTGTGGGTGATACCACAATTTCTTTAGCCAAATGGACATTTAGATTGCTTCCAGGTTTTTGCTATATAAACTTGGCAGCAATGAACACCTTTAAACATACATCTCTGTATGTGTACATCTACAAAGATAAAATCTTAAATGTGAAACTGTTGGGTACAATGACACATAGTTTAAAATACTGGAATATATTACCAAACTGATCTTTACACTGTCTGTGCTCTGAAGCAGATTTTGTTCTTTGGTAAGGTAAAAGACCATTTTAAATTTCTGCTTTCACACATTAAGAAAGAAATAAGGATATTAAAAGTAGCAACTGCTTATTACGTCTGTTGCCTATGGGGAATAACAAAAATATTGTGCATACAAATAATGTCACAAGTCCAGGCGCCTGATGGTGGGTTTGTCACTAGCACGTGTTGGCCAGTTTTTCAGAGGCAGAATAAAATAGAAAACTGTACGTTGTTCAACAAGCCTGACTTTCCATTAACTTTCCACTAATGGTAACAGTGGTGTGGCAGCAAGCCTAATTAGGACTATCAAGACCCTCTGGCTACAAGGAAATAAAATCTTCTGTTGTCTTAATCTAATAAAATACAAAATATTTAAAACTGATAAGGAAAGAAGCAGGGAGGTTCTGACAAATATTAGTGAATTTTGGACCTACCAGTAAATCTATTTTATATGTCTAATGTTCAAGATAAAACCATCTCCAAGAGATGCAGGTAAGTATACAAAGGGAAGAGATCATTTGCATGGCAGACAGTGAAAAGCCTTCACCACTGCCATGGGTTTTTCACTCTGGCAGTGCTGCCTACTAGCCGTTAGGTGACTTGCAAAGCACCACGCACTTCAGACTTACTCAGTAAATACTGCTGTGGCCTACAGATCCTAACCGTATAGGTCCTTTCTACCTTAAAAATCAGCTCTCATCCTGGGCACTCTCACGGTGTCTAAGGACAGCCAGGCATTCTTACTGTGTTTTTCTGAAATTCTGTCTATAGGGAACTATGCATTTCCTAGGAAAGGGCCTCTCTAGATGGAACCTTTCTCACCCTGCCTTGATAGGGCCTGGTGGAATGGCTAACCTTTACAGCAAGACCCAAGGTATCTCTCCCAAACCCACTTCTCATTACAAATGTAACTGAACTAAGGATATCCTAGAATAAAATGTGTGCCCCACGATGATTTTAATCATAAAGTATAACATTGAGAACAATGACAAACAACAGCAATCACAATAATACCTAATAATTCTTAAGCATGCTGGCTTCTATCATTATTAATGAATGTACTTTATGTACCAGGAACTCGAATCACTTTCCATATATTAACTCATTTAATCCATAAAACAACTCCATGAGGAAGGCACTGTTATTATCTCCATTTTACTAAGGAGAAAATTGAGGTTAAGTAAGTTTTCCATGGTCACACAGCTAGCAAGTGACAGAGAATGAAGATCTGAATCCTGTCCTCTGTGACTCCAAAGGCCCTGTCCTTTCTTTCACTCTCTTGAGAGGCTCTATTTCTATGCTCCTCCTCCACCAGCTAATAAAAGGAAAAATTTTGGAGCAATATACCATGCTTAGAACTAACAAATAATGATTTTACAATGCAGGGTAAAGTTACCTTGTCTGAATCCTGAATTATTTTCACATTCTCTGTACCAAATTTTTCACCATAAAGTTTAACGAGTCTCAGGGAAATCTCTGAGAGGCCAGTGAGCTTTGGCTCTTTGTAGATGTACTCCTTTCCATCCTCTTCTTCAAAAAAAGACTATTGTAAAGTTAAACACACAATAATGTATAAATACTATGAGGAAACAGCGTTCAAAGAAAATGTTAAAAGGGCTTATTTAAGTAAAAGAAGATCAAAACTATGAACATTAAAACGGCAATAAATGCCTAACTGTCAACAATGAATCTAAAAAAAAAACTAAGCAAATAAGCAGAACAGAAACAATCACAGACACAGAGAACATTGGAAGGGTGGCCAATGGGAAGGGGGGCTGGGGAAATGGGGGAAAAGGTGAAGGGATTGACAGAATAGGGAGGGGGATGTTAAGAGCGAGCATAGGAAATGGAGTTGACAAAAAATTTATATGCATGACCCATGGACAAGAACAAAGGAGGGAGGACTGCCAGAGTGAGTGGGGGATGCTGGGTGGAGGGTGACTAATGGGCAAAATTAGGACAACTGTAAGAGTATAATCAATAAAATATATTAATTTTTAATAATAAAAGAAAGTTTTAAAAAGGTGGCTTGAATTACTAGATATTAAATATATATTTTCAAAAGCTAAACAGAAAATGAAAGTGAGAGAAAAATTCAGATGTTATTATATGTTGTACTCTGACCTAATGAGTTTAGATATGAAAGCCAAAGTGAAATACATACTTACAGAAGAGGCCTTCCTGCTATTTTGACATGCACTCTATCTAGACAGAATTCTAGACCCAGTAATTACTGCTATAGTTATCTGATAATTCAAAGGTAAATATTTTTACAAAAAAGAAGTTGATGAACTAAAAAAGTATACATACTTGGCCATAAAAAGCAACTCTGAAGAAAGTGCCTAATAGTCTTTTTTTGGTCTGCATAACCTCCAGAATTTTTGTGTAAGCTCCATGAAGAGTTCTATAAACTTGAGTAAGTTTCTGAAAAATGAGAAAGTACAAGTCAGCTTTGCCTATTGGTTAATTACTAAATATGTTTAAGATAAATGCCCAGGAGAAAAAAGACAACAATATTTCCTTTTCCAAATGGTTTTAGTGGGGTCATTCATAATCCCCTTCCATATTGTCACAATTAGACAAAATTCTTAAACAACTTTAGGTCTAAGGGTAGAACTAAAACCAGTCAAACACCACTGTGTTTTTAAGTATCATGCTTTTTTTCATTAATATTTCAATGGTAATATGTACTTTTTTTCTTTTCTGCAATATTTTTTTATTGAATTTCTTGGGGTGACACTAGTTAACAAAATTACACAGGTTTCAGGTGCACAATTCTACAACATGTCATCTGTACGCTGTAATGTGTGTTCAGAGCCTCAAGTCAAGTCTTTGTCCATCACCATTTACTCCCCTATACCCTCCACTCCCTCCCTCCACCCCATGCTCTGGCGATCACCGAAGTGCTATCCATGACCATGAGTTCTTTCTCTGTTTTCACTTCTTTTGCTCAATTCCTCCACCCCCACCCCCTGCCAACGCCAGCCTGCTCTCTATCTATGAGTCTATTTTGCTTGTTAGTTCAGTTTGCTCATTAGATTCCACATATGAGTGAAATCATACGGTATTTGTCTTTCTCTGACTGGGTTAGTTCACTTAGCAATACTCTCCAGGTCTATCCATACTGTCACAAAGGTAAGATTTCCTTCTTTTTTTATGGTCGAGCAGTATTCCATTGTGCAAATGTACCACAGCTTTTTTACCCACCCATCTACTGATGGACACTTGGGCTGCTTCCAAATCTTAGTTATTATAAATAATGGTGCAACGAACATAGGGGTGCATATATTCTTTTGAATTAGTGTTTCATGATTCTACAGATAAATCCTCGGAAGTGGAATCAATCACTGGGTCATAAGGCAGACCCATTTTTAATATTTTTAATTCCATACTGCTTTACACAGTGGCTGCATCAGTCTGCATTTCCATCAACAGTGCACAAGGGTTCCCTTTCTCCACATCCTCACTAGTACTTGCTGTTTGTTGATTTATTGATGATGGCCATTCTGACAGGTGTGAGGTAATATATCATGATGGTTTTAATTTGCATTTCTCTGATGCTTAATGACATTGGGCATCTTTTCAAATTTGTTGCCCATCTGTATGTCCTTTTTGGAGAAATGTCTATTCAGATCCTCTGCCCACTTTTTAAAATTGGATTGTTGGTTTTCCTGGTGTTCAGTTGTATGCATTCTTACAATTTTGTATATTAACCCCTTATCAGATGTAGCTGGGTATTTATCTGAAGAATACAAAAAGAAATATGCACCCCTATGTTCACTGCAGTATTATGTATAATAGCCAAGACATGAAAATAATCTAAATGTCAACTGATGGATGACTGGATAAAGAAGATGTGGTATATGTGTGGGTATCCACGATGGAATATTGTTTAGCCATAAAAAAGAATGAAATCTCAGCCCTGGCTGGGTAGCTCAGTTGGTTGGAGTGTCATTCTGATACTCCAAGGGTGCAGGTTTGATCCCTGGTCTAGGCTCATAAAAGAATCAACCAATGAATGAACAATGTATAGTGTGTGGAACAACAAATTCATTCCATCCGCTCTCTGCCCTAACTCCCTTCCCTCCTCTACAACATCAATTAAAAAGAGAACAAAATATTGCCACATGCAACAATAGGAATGGACCTTAAAGGCATGCTAAGTGACATAAGTCAGAGAGAGAAAGATAAATACCTTATGACTTCACTTATAGGCAAAATCTAAAAAACAAAAACCTGAGATCATGAATATAGAAAACAGACTGGTGGTTGCCTGAAGCAGTGAGTAGGTGGTAGGTGAAGGGTATCAAAAGATACAGATTTATAGTTACAACATTAGTAAGTCACAGAGATGTAATGTACAGCATGGTGACATGGTGACTATAGTGAATAGTAATGTATTGTACATTTGAAAGTAGCCAGGGGAGTGGATCTTGAAAGTCCACAACACAAGAAAAAAAATTTGTAACTACACATGGTGATGAATGTTAACTGGCCTTACTGTGGTGGTCATTTTGCAAAATGAATATCTAATCATTATGTTGTACCCCTGGAAATGATATGTCAATTATACCTCAATAAATTAAAAATTACATATAAAAGAAAAAATATGGGCAAAGGACTTGAACATACATTTCTCCAAAGAAGATAAACCAAAAAACAAGTGTTGGTCTGATGTGGCATGTGTACATTGCTGGTGGGAAGTAAAAGGAAAAATAGTTTGGTGATTATTAAAAACGTTAAAGACATAATTGTATGGCCTAGCAATTCTACTCCTAGATATGTACCCAAAATAAATGAAAAAATATGTCCATACAGGAACTTACACACGAGTGCTTACAACAGCACTTATAATTGACAAAAGGTAGAAAACGACCTAAATATCTTTCGGTGGATAAATGGATAAACAAACTGTGGAATATCATTCAGCCATAGAGGGAAGTTCTGATATATGCTACAAACATTATACTAATTGAAATAAAGCCAGACACAAAGGGTTACAGCTTGTATTAATTCTTTTTTGTGGCATATCCAGAATAGGTGAATCCATAGACAGAGTAGATTAGTGATTAACAGGGGATGGTAGGTAGGGTGGACAGTGATTATTTAATGAATATGGGGTGTTTGTCCAGAGTGATGAGAACATTTCAAAACCAGAGAGGAGTTTTTGAGTACACAATATCAAGAATATACTAAATGCCACCGAATTATACACTCTGAAATGGCTGATTACATGTTATGTGAATTTCACCTGAAAAGAAAAAAAAAAGGAGAGTACAGAAGCAGTCTTTTCTCTAAAATTCTTTCCATATTATTTCCTTCAGTTAAGCTCAATCTGTGGAAAGTTTTCCTTACCTCTCTGGCTGCTATCTTTGATACTTTTCAGCCTATCCCACAGTGATATACTGAAAAATTATAATTCTACATCAGCATCCTAGAAACAACTGCTCCATCACATGCAGAATACTTGGGGATCTCTACAGGCCCTTACATCCCTACAAGGAAACAGGGCTAGTTCTCTATTAAAAAAATCTCATTTCCTTTAATGTGTAGGGAAGATGTATTTTCCTTTCTTTGCTGTTAGTTGACTGAATAGCAAAATCCTCCCCAGGCTCAAAGAGCTTGATCTTTAACCTAACAGCAAAAAAGCAGGTATTTTGAAACCTTTAACAAAGGTTCTTAGGATGTAATGTTTTGATAGCAGAGGTAATGCCAATTTTTGTTTCATAGGCTATTCTTTGCCATTTATATGACCTAGATTTATTTATTTATTTAACTCTTGCTTATTAACATAATCAGTTGAACTCTACTATGATTGTTCAGGCATGCCCCATATACACCAAAAGGATGGCAAAGAGAGAAAGACCCAGAAACAGGGAATAAAATGTCAGTTTGATCAGATCCAGTTTGGAACAGAAATTAGAACACTATGCAGAAAATGATATTAAGTACCTGTGTTCTCACTCTTGGAAACTTCTTCAACAGAGAAAGATTACCTGCTATATATAGCAATACACACACACACACACACACACACACACACACACACACCCCTACTAGGTATATTTAAATATAAACCACTTTGCTTTTTTAAAAAAGGAAATGGCTTGAATCCTACATGAACAGCCCTTCCTGGCATAGTAGGGTAGAAATTATGATGTGGACTCAGAGACTTAAATATTTAAAAAAATCTTGTTTAGTGTTGCTGGCAACAGCTGTTTGTTATACTGCTATTCTTCATTAACTACCCTTTATCAATAACTTTATTTGACAAACTAGACAGGAGCAGGAGAAACTCCTCATAATAGAACTATTACTACTGCCTTATTACCACTGTCATCTGTGAGCACCTTTAGTCCTCCCCCATAAAATCGCAAAAAATAGGATCAACTCTACGTCTCTTCTGGAGCAACATGAAACTTCAATAACTTTTTTAAGTCAAGGTTTAATGAAGACAACACTGATTTTTTATGCCCTGAGGGGAAGTAGGGAGATGGCTGGAGAGAACCACTGGTTTGAGAACCACTGGTATAATCTAAATTTCTATTTATATTCTGGATATCTTCCCTTTAATTTCAATTGGAGCATTTATATAAATACAAGGTAGGATTCTAAGGCTTAAACAGCATTTTTAAGAATTGTAATTTCCAACTGTACAAACATATTAAAGTAGTACATTAAGTATTTATATTCTATTATAAACTATAAATGTCATAATAAAATTAACCTTCTATTCTTTAGAGGTCAGACATATAGCAGAGTGACAGGGAATGATGCAAATGTTGAAGTTACCTACCTCAAACTCACGACGTTTCTCATAAATTGGAATGATTAACTTGGAAATCTCAGAAATTACTTCATAACGTTCTGCTTTCCATAAGCCATCCACACACTGTTCTAGTAACTCCAGCAAAACTTCCTGCGTTAAAAGTAAGATGCAATCAGGAATTAAAAAATAGTTTTAGAGTTCTGGGCAAATAAATTGTGAACCATTTCAAGTTAATAAAGAATATACTAATTTAAATGAAATGCACAGGACTATATTTAAGTAACCACAGTTTTGAAATCAAATACTTGAACTATTTGAAACTGAAACAGTTCTTAAAAATATGAAATTAATGTTGACAACAGTAAACTACAGCCATTCATTTTGCTTATTCATAGAATGGTGTTAAATACACAGTACTTAAAAGTAATACATTGAGAAGGATTATCTTTGAAAAAGAATCAATTGTTCCAAACTGAGGATGTCTTAATGTCTAACAGGGCAAATTTCACTAAGCCTACAAATGTCCATTATTTTCCTTGACATAGAAATTATATTATATACAAAATATGAGTCTTGAGAAAATTTGACAACTCTTAGGCTGTTGCATTAGTGATTAGGTGTTTATTAAAATGATGTGATTTTGGTAAAGAATGCTTCCTTCCTTACTGTTGGTTCCAAAATTAGTGAGAATGATGGGATAACAGGTCAAGATAGAGATCTGCCACCTTGCCAGAACAGTAACAACTAGTGTAAAACAATGAACCAATATCTCTGTTCTCAACAATAATTGATGCCAATCACTGATGCTGTCCATACATCTTCACACTTTATTTCTATCATAAAGAGATGTACTTCAAACCTATACAACTGATGACTAAAATGGATTTTCCTGTATGACCTTTAAACAATATTGAACTCATATTCTTTTTAAACTAGCCCGTTCACTTGTCTTTCTTCTCTAGGCAGTAGCAACACTGTAAAAACTCCTAGCTAGAAAACTAAAAGCAGTTTTGACTTTACCCTCCTTTATGGGTTGAGTCGTCCTTCAAAAAGTTGAAGTCCTACCTCTCAGTACCTTGGAATGTGACATCATTTGGAAATAGTGTCACTGCAGATATAATTAGTCAAGGTGAAGTCATATTGGAGTAGGGTGGGTTCATAATGCAATATGACTGGTATCCTTAGAAGAGAGTCATATATGGAGAAGACCTTGTGACTAGAGGCAGAGATTGGAGTAATGCAGATACAGGCAAGGAACAAAAAAAAAAAAAAAAAAAAAAACCCAACAGCCACCATCAGAAGCTGGGAAGAGGCAAGAAAGGATTCTATTTAGAGTCTCAGAGGGTCATGGTCCTGATGACACCTTGATTTCAGGCTTGTAGACTCTACAACTGTAAGACAATACATTTCTGTTGTTTGAAGTCACTCAGTTTGTGTATATACTTTGATATAGCAGGTCTGGAAAACTAATATACTCTTTTTAAAATTGATCTCCTAATCAGTTCATCACCAAATGATTTACCAGTTTCCCTAAAATTTTTCAAACTGGCCCTTCCTCTCCATCTCTACTATGATTGCTAAGCTTCAAGACCTCACTTTTTTCTAATTGGTCTTTCTGCCTCCATCCTTGGCACTTTGCAATCTATCCACAAATCTGCCATAGGATTCTGATTAAAATGCAAACCAAACCATGCCCCTCTCCCCTCAAGATTTCATGATGGCTGCCCCTCATTCACAGAATAAAGGACGAGCTCTTTCATTTGGCAAGCAAGGCATACAATGATCTGGCATCGTACCCAGCCTTCTACATTATACTCCCACAACAGCAAAACTACTAATAGTTCCCCTGAAGCACCACAGTGCTGTCCTAACTGTGCCTTTGTTCATGCTGCACCCTCTTGTCTTTTAATCTCCTGCACTTGGTTAGGTTCCTTTAAAGCTTAGGTTCAACTCTTCCAGGATCCTTGTCCTGATCAACACAGAGCAACAAGACACTAGACACCTTTTTTCCTACTCTGATAATTCACTGAATGAATATTCTCAACATTCCAAATAGGCTGTGACCCTTCAAAAGTAGGAACATCATCTTGTTTATATTGGTTTCATAAGTCATCCAGATAGTGGCTGTGCATAGATGTTTGTTAAATGTTGGTGCATGAACAAATGATCTTATATTAATATTTAATAGGTAAATTAAAATTTCCAGACACGTTGGGAAGGAAGAACTTTCAAGGAATTAAAAATCTGTTACAAACTAGTGAGGTTTGTATCAGGAATGTAAAGTTGGTTTACAGTTAGGAAAAAATTCAATGCAATATACCACATAAACAGAAAAGAAAAGAAAAATGACATTTCCAGCTATAGATGCAGAAAGAACATTTGAAAAAACTCAACACCCCTTCAAGGTATTCAAAAAGAATTCTCAGGAAACTATGAATAGAAGAAACCTTCCTCAATCTGATAAAAAGCATCTACAAAAAACTTAAAGGCAGAACATTCCTCCAAATTTGGGAAAAGGTCAAGAACGTCTGCCCTTACCAGTTCTGTGCAACATTAGGCTGAAAAGTCCTAGACAGTGCAATAAGGCAAGTAAAGCAGAAAAGGCATACATATTGGCAAATGTACAACTGTCTTTCTGTGCAGATGATGTGATTGTACACTAAAATAAGTGGATTTAGAAAATTGTAGATTGTAAGATCAACAACCAAAATTAATTATATTTTTATATACTAGATTTGTATATACTACCAACAACAAAAATATCAAGCAACCCTGGCTGGTGTGGCTCTGTGGAATGAGCACCTGCCTGCAAATGAAAGAGTCGCTGGTTAGATTCCCAGTCAGGGCACATGCCTGGGTTGTAGGCCAGGTCCCCGGTTAGGGTGCATGCAAGAGGTGGCTGATCGATGCTTCTCTCCCTTTTCTTCTCCCTCCCTTCCCCACACTCTAAAAATAAATAAATAAAATCTCTGTTTTTAAAATCAAGCAATACTATTTACAGCAGCACTAAGACATCAATTATGTAAGAATACATTCAACAAAAGACAGCTATCCTGAAAATAAAAAGATATTGTTGGAAGAAATTAAAGGCTACCTAAATAAATGTTCATTGACTGAAAGACTCAACATTGTTAAGCTCATCCTTTCCATTAAGTGGTATATAAATTGAACAAAATCCCTAAAAAACTTCCAGCAGGCTATTTTGAGGAAATAGAAAGGATGAATCTAAATTTTATATGGAAATTCAAAGGATATACAATAGCCAAAATGACTTTGAAAAAATTAAGTTGGAGGGCTACCTGATTTTATGACTATAAATAAACTTGGGTTCTATCTCATATCATGCTCATAAATTAATATGATTGATTATAGATATAAAACTCACACACAGAGTTTATTAAGAAAATATAAGACATCTTTGCAATCTTTTAAAATAGATTTTATTTATTTATTTATTTTTAAGGAGAGGGGAGGAGAGGAAGAAAGAGAGGGAGAGAAACACTGACATGAGAGATATACATCACACACACCCAACGGGGGATGGAACCCTCAATCCAGGCATGTGCCCTGACCAGGAATCAAACTGGCAACCTTCTTCACTTTGCAGAATGATGTCCAACCGAGCCACACCTATCAGGGCAACATCTTCATAATTTTGAGGAAAGCAAAAAAATTTCCAGACACAAAAAGAACAAACCATTAAATGGTAAATTGAACTTCATCAAAACCCAAACTTTCTGATAAAAAAAACCCAATAAGAAAATGAGTAAACAAGCCAAAGACTGGTAAATAAATTTGCAGCACATATATCTGACCAAGGACTTACATCCATAAAACAGGAAGAACTTCCACAAACTAACAAAGAAATGAAAAATGTAATTTTTTAAAATGGGCAAAACACTTGAAAAAACATTTCACATAAGATATATGATTAGCCCTGGCCAGTTAGCTCAGTTGGTTAGAGCATCGTCTCAATATGCCAAGGTTGCAGGTTTGATCCCCAGTCAGGGTACATTCAAGAATCAACCAATGAATGCATAAATAAGTGGAAAAACAAATCAATGTTTCTCTTTCTCTTTCCCTTCCCCTCTCTCTCTAAAATCACACAATTGCCCTGGCTGGTGTGGCTCAGTGGTTGGAGTGCCAGCCTGTCAACAAAAAGGTCACTGGTTCAACTCCCAGTCAGGGCACATGCCTGGGTTGTAGGCCAGATCCCTGGTTGGGAGCATGTGAGAGGCAACCAAATGATGTTTCTCTCCCTTCTCCTCTCTCTAGAAATAAAATCTTAAAAAAAATTAAAATAAAATCAACCAATAAAAAATACATATTTAAAAAAAAAAAGAGGATATATGAAAGGCAAATAGGCACATAAAAAAGTACCCAACATCAAGTCCTGGCTGGAGTGGCTCAGTGGATTGAGTGCCAGACTGCGAACTGAAAGGTCCTGCAGTTTCATTCCCAGTCAGGAATGAAACTGGGAATGGCTGGGTTGTGGGCCAGGTCTCCAGTTAGGGATGTGTGAGAGGCAACCAATTGATGTGTTCTTGCACACTGATTGATGTTTCTCTCTCTCTTTCTCCCTCCCTTCCCCTTTCTCTAAGAATAAAATTTTTTAAAAAAAGTTCTCAATATTATTAGTGAAATAAATACAAATAAAAAATCTCAGATACCAACTCATGCATGTTATAGGATGGTAAAAACTTAAAAAGACTAGCGACATCAGATGTTTGTGAGGATGTGCAGCAGCTGAAACTCTCATTCATTGCTGGTAGGAGCATAAAATGGTCCAAACACTTTATAAAACTCTTTGGTAATTTCTTTTTTTTTTAAATATTGATGTGTGAGAGATATATCAATTGGTTACCTCTCCCACACCCCCAACTAGGGCCTTGGCCTGCAACCCAGGCATGTGCCCTGACTGGGAACTGAACAGATGACCTTTTGGTTCACAGACTGGCGCTCAAGCCATTGAGCCACACCAGCCAGGGTGGTAATTTCTTATGAAGTTAAATATATAACTTCTCCAGGATCTAGTAATTTCATTCTTAAGTATTTACCCAAGAAAAATAAAAGCATATATCTACAAGAGATAATAGATAAGAATGTTTATCTATTGTTAAACAATCTAAAATCCGTTAACAGGAAAATGGATTTAAAAAATGATGTACCAATACAATGGAATATTATTTAGCAATGAAAAAAACTTTAGATATACTCAACAACATCGATATATCTCAAAAATGTTAGGTTAAGCAAAAGAAGCCAAGTGCAAAAGGGTACACACTGAACAATTTCATTTTTACGATACCAAATCACAGGCAAAACTTATCTATGGTGATAGAGATCACATGGTGTGGATGGGGAGACTGACTGGAAATGGGCACAAAGCTACTTTCTAGGGAAATGGACATGTTCTATTTCTCGTTTCTGGTGGTAAGCTACATGGGTATATACAATTGTCAAAATTCATTAAACTGTTTACTTCAGATGTGTGCATTTTGAAGTGGATCCAAGATGGTAGAGGAGGCAGAAAGTTACACTCCCCTCCTCCCATTACCATATCAATTAACCTGGATAACCATCCAAAGACTAGCTGAACAGGTCTTAAAAGTAAGGAAAAACAGAAGAAGCCACACTGAGATTTGTAGGAAGGGAAGAGACACTAAAAGGGCTGACCCTGATCCAGTTGAGAATCTGGAGGGATATCTTAGCTGCAGAGGTCTCCCTTGAAGAGCAAGGGGTCTCAACCCCACGCTGGGCTCCCCAGCCCAGAACATCAGGGCAGGGAACAGGAGACCACATAACACATCTGGCTGTGAAAATCAGCACCAATTCTGTCCACCTGGATGAGACAGGAGTCTGCTAGAAACCCAGGTACTCTTAAAGGGACACTGCACAAAATTTCACATGCAGACGCTCAACCTGGGCTCTGGTAGAGTGACAGCGATTTGGAGAAGACTGGAGTCACGCATGGAGAAACTGAGTTGTGTGGCTTCAGGAAGAGGGCTGAAGGGACAGTGCCAATTTCCCTGTGTTGTGTTCTCCTATCCCATACTACCCATGGAGGTCATCTTTCTTGGATTAAGCATTCCCCCCATACAGCATTAGCTTAGGGAGCTGTGACTCCCTGAGGCCTTGCCCTGCCAATCGCAACATCCCACCGTGGGCTCTATGGGCAGCAGCCAGCAGTCTTTCTTGAAAAACTCTCAAGGGATTCTGGCCAAGCTGTGGGGAGAGGCAGTTGCCAGAAACACACAGAGAGACTGAGTTGTGTGGATTTAGAGCAAGAGCTGTCTTCCCAAGTAGCTGACAGGCACCACTGTTCACATGCTGAGCCCTCAGTTCACATGGACAAATTCTTATCTGCTTTAGCCTGATGAAGTCTATTGGCTACACTCTGACTACCCCTCTGAAATCCTTCCCAGTGTCTGCAGGCCTCAGGTGAGTGGCAGCTGGCCTTGAGGTTATCTTGAGAATTTGAATCTAGAGGGTGGGGCAAAAGTAGGTTTACTGCTTTGAGTATGTGAAACACAGAGTTTATTCTGGCATTATTATTTATTAATAATTGCATTATTTTCCATACAAACAACCGCAAACCTACCTTTGTCCCGGCCAGGATATTAACCTGGTGAACATCATTCACTCACCTGGTGACTTCCTGAGAACTTGATTCACGTACTTTGCATACTACCCCTTCTCCAACCAAGGCTCCTTGGCTGGAGAAGGGGTAGGTTGCCCCCAGTTCAGCAGCTAGCAGTTGATCTCAGGGTGCCTTAAGCGTTTTACTGTCCTGCTCCAGGTCTGGAACTGGGGACAACCAGCCTTGGTGTGTAGTTTGGCCCCTCGCACACAACCAAGGCCCAGCACAAGTATCCACCAACCATGGATCACTTTGTAGCACACAACAGGTAGTCCATGGCTGGTCACAGACAGCGTCTGACATTGACCTGCACCACAATACCTCCCAAGAGACCCAAGAACCAATACACCTGGTGTTTGGCTTTAGACCACAACACAGCATGACCTAATTAGTTCCACAAGCAGCACACCCAAAGGGAGGTCTTGGCAATAATCCAAACCCTGGATTGGGGCAAATTCCAACTTGTGGGGACAGCCCCCCACAGCATCTCATACATAGCAGTTGGGGTCAGTTCTTACAGCCGACCAGTCTGAGGGTCAACCCAACCCACTACCCAAAGCTGGTATGCCAACAGCAATCCTGACTCAACCACAACATGAGGGCTAACATAACCCATACAAGGGACATTCCTGGAGCACCCAGCTCAGGTGATCAGGGAGATTGCACCACTGAGACCCACAGGACACCTACTGTAATAAGGCCACTCTACCCAGACTGGAAGACATAAACAGATCTACCAAACATACAGAAACAAATACAGAGAGGCAACCAAAATGAGGAGACAAAGAAACAACTCTCAAATAAAGAACAGAAGGAATTCCCCAGAAAATGAACTAAGTGAAATGGAGGCATGCACTCTACCAGATACAGAGTTCAAAACAATGATTAAAAGGATGCTCAACGGACTTAAGGCAAGAATAGATGAAATCAGTGAGAACTTCAACAAAGAGGCATCCAAATTGGAAAGCAAGAACTAAAACTGTCATGTCAGATGACACTGTAGAGAGAACCCTAATGATTCCACCAAAAACTATTAGAACTGATAAATGAACTCAGTAAAGTAGCAGGATACAAAATAAATATTCAGAAATCAGTTGCATTTTCATAGTCCAAAAATTAACTATCAGAAAGGAAAACTAAAAAAAAATCCCATTTACAATTGCATCTAAAAAATACAGGAATAAATTTAACCAAGGATGTAAAAGACCTGTACTTGGAAAATCATGGGACACTAAAGAAAGTATGAAGAAAATAAAAAATAAGTGGAAGTGTATACTGTGTTCATGGATAGGAAGAATTAAATCATTAAAATGTCCACACTACCCAAAGCAATCTACAGTTCAGTGCAATTCCTCTCAAAATACCAATAGCGTATTTCACAGAACTAGAACAAAAAATTCAAAAATGTATATGCAGCCACTGAATAGCCACAGCAATCTTGAGAAAGAACAACAAAGTTGGAGGTATCATACCACCTGATATCAAATTATACTATGAGACTATAGTAATCAAAACAGTCTAGTACTGGCATAAAAACAGACATATAGATCAATGGAACAGAATAGAGAATCCATAAATAAACCTATGCCTTTATAGTCAATTAATATTTGACAAAGGAAGAAAAAATATACAAAGGGCTAAAGATAGTTTACTCAACAAATGGTGTTGTGAAAATTGGGCAAATACATGAAAAAATGAAACTAGACCACATATACCACACAGAAGAATAAAATAAAAACTGGATTAAAAAATTAAATGTAAGACTCAAAACCATAAAATTCCTGAACAAAACATAGGCAAGTAAAATATCAGGTGCTTCTGTTAGTAATATTTTTTCTGATATATCTCCTTGGGCAAGGAAAAGAAAAAAATAAACAGGAGACTACATCAAACTAAAAACATTTCCACAACAAAGGAAACTATTGCCAAAATGAAAAGACAAGCTACTAAATGGGAGAAAATATTTGCCAAAGATATACCTGATAAGGGGCGAATATAAAAAATGTTAAAAACTTGTACAACTCAACACCAGGAAAATAAACAATCCAATTAAAAAATGGACAAAGGACCTAAATAGACATTTCTCCAAAAAAGTCATAGAGATGGCCAATAGATATGAAAAGATGCTCAACATCATTAATCATCAGAAGATGCAAATTAAAACCACAGTGAGATATCACCTCACACCTGTCAGAATGGCTAGCATCAATAAATCCACAAAAAACAAGTGGTGGTGAGGATGTGGAGAAAGGGGATTCTTCCCTCATGCATTGTTGGTGGGAATGCAGACTGGTGCAGCCACTGTGGAAAGCAGTATGGAGGGTCCTGGAAGAATTAAAAATGGAACTGGAACAGAAAAGGGTAGGAATTTCAAGGGAAAAGGGGAAGGGTTTAGAGCAACAAGTATAAAAGACACATGGACAAAGGCTGGGGGGATGGAAATGGGAGGGAGCTGGGGAGGGCTGGGGCGGTGGGCTGGGATGGGAGTAGAAGATAGAAAACTGTACAAGAACAATTAAAATTAAAAAAATAAGTAAAGATAAAAAAATAAAAATAAAAATGGAACTGGTTTATGACCCAGCAATTCTGGGTATACATCTGAAGAAACCCAAACACTAATTCTAAAAGATATATGAACCTCTCTATTCACTGTAGTGTTATTTACAATACCCAAACTAATAAAGCAGCAAGTGACCATCAACACACAAGTGGATCAAAATGTTGTTACATATATACAATGGAATATTACTGAGCCATAAAAAAAGAATGAATATTACCATTTGCAACAGCACAGATGGAACTAGAGGGTATTATTATGTTAAGTGAAATAAGTCAGTTATAGAAAGACAAATACCATATTTCTCTTATTTGTGGAATCTAAAGAACAACATTAACAAACAAACAAAGCAGAAACAGAGTCATAGATACAGAGAACAGTCTGATGGTTTCTGGAGGAGGATGGGGAGGGGACTGGGTGAAAAAGTTGAAGGAACTGAGAAGTACAGATTGTAGTCACAAAACAGTCATGGGGATGTAGTGTATAGCATAGGGAATATAATCAGTAACAGTATAATAACTATGTATGGTGTCAGGTGGGTGCCAGAAATGTTTCGGGGGGGGATACTTTGTAAAGTATATGATTGAGTAAAAACTCTGGCAAGTTAAAGTCAAAAATGCAGTTTTAAAAACAAATTAAATTTCATTATTATTGGTTTAACTCATTTATTTAAATACAGGCACTAAATGGACAACCATTTGTATTTTTCATTTTAGTAAGAAAAAAATTGGAAATCAATGTCAGTTATTTTGCCATTGGCTAGGATATAAGGGAGAAGACTTATGTAAACTAAAACATAAAATGGCACTTCATAGAGCACGAGTCTGTCTGTATACATCAAATAAAAAATATGTAGAAATCATTACTGTAGAATACAAAACAGTTGTAACAAATGTGTTTACACAGAACACTGATTATAGTTCTTGGATAACAGGAAACATTACTCCTTTCCCTGACAGTATAAAATAAGAGTGAGGCTCAAGGACATTTCTATGAATAAGTTGAAGCTGCTTTATGGACGACAAGGATAACAGTTCAATTGTGCTGATCCATTTATCTCCCACAATCTCCCCAGAATCTTTCCACTGCCTGCCACAAAAACTGGAGTTCAATGGAAAATCATCTAAGACTCAAAAAGTGAACAAGGCTTCACAACTAAATAGTGAACTGGAATTAAAATTCAAGTATCTTGATTCTCTGTTATGATTAATTCATCAAATGTATTTTAAGTATCTGTTCTTCTAGGTTCTGGGGGTAAACGGAACTCTAAATGTCAATAAGTCAGTGATAAAACCTGACATTTCTGTACCACTTAATGACTTAAAAAGACCCTTTACATTTATTGTGAAGTGACCAGGATAGTATTATTATCTGTTATTTTACTGATGAGGAAAGAGACTTATACAGAAATAGTAGGTAAAGCTCCAGGGTCTTGTTATGTTAGCTAAATAAACCACAGGTAACTTAAGATTAGCTTGCATTCTTTTTTAAATTTCTAAATTTTATTTGATTTTAATTAAAATTTTATATTTATATTATTGCTCAATTACAGTTGTCCTGATTTGCTTGTATTCTAAAAAAAAAAAATTCATGAAGTATTTGTAAAGTGTCTCTATCACTTTGACCTGACTGCTTCTTATGTTTCTTTTCCTATTTATTTATTTATTGTTGAAGTACAATTGTCTAATTTTCACCCCACGATGCCGCCCTCCCCCATCCATCCCCTGTTTTTTTGTGTTTCTTATTACAACTTTTCAAAAAATATATTTCTGCCCTGGCTGGTGTGGCTCAGTGGACTGAACACCACCCTGCAAATCAAAGGGTCACCAGTTGATTCCCAGTCAGGGCACATGCCTGGGTTGTGGGCCAGGTCCCTAGTAGGTGATGCGTGACAGGAAACCACACATTGACGTTCCTCTCCCTTTCTCCTTCCCTTCCTCTCTATCTAAAAATAAATAAAATCTTTAAAAAATTAAAAAAATATAAACATTAAAATGACAATGAACTCACAACTATCAACAACTGAACCTAATAAAACAAAAATAAAAATGAACTAAGCAAACAACTAGAACAGGGACAGATTCACAGAAATAGAGATCACATGGAGGGTTATCAGTGGGGAAGGGCCAGAATGGGGTCAAAGGTACAGGGACTAAGAAGCATAAATGGTAGGTACAAAATGGACAGGGGTAGGGTAAGAATAGTATATGAAATCGAGAAGCTGAGGAACTTACATGTGCGACCCACTGACATGAACTCATGTGGGGGGGGAGTGCAGGGCAGAAGGGTATAAAGGGGGGAAAATGGGATAACTGTTAATAGCACAAGCAATAAAATATATTTAAAAATTCTAATAGATAATGTCCAAACACTCATAGTTTCTCAAAATCAGACCTCAGCTATGATTCTTCTCTGGTTTAGTCAAAAAAGAATCCACTTACTTGTATCCCAAATATGTCTTATATTTTCCTACCTCTTAACTTTTGTCCCTGTTATTCTGTTTGAACGCCTTCAGGATGATCTTCTTCAAATCCCTCTCTAATCTAATACCTCCTCTGTTCTACCTCAGCTCAAAGGCATCTCTCTCACTTCTGACTTTGCATGGAACATACTGTTTATATTATTCAAATGGCATTATCTTGCTTATTTCCATGTTGTGATGGTGTCTTATTTGTCAGGTAGATGCTAGAGGTCAGAGATCAGCCACGTCTAAATATTCGATAGCTCCTATATCATTAAGTCCAGAGCCTTGTTGGTAAGTCAGTGCTCAGTAAATATTTGCTGACTGTGGGAGAAGTGAAGCTGTTTGCTATCCATACAAAGTTCAGAGTAGAAATTTTCCATTTCAAAAATACTTGTAGGCATACTCTGCCTAGCTGTTACCTCAATGGAGATTTCTGAAGTATGTTAACCCTGATCTGGTTACTGTGATGGTAATTTCAGGATGATAAATGTTCCATTTCTAAAACCAGAGATTAGGAAGAGTTCCAGAGACAGGGCTCCACATTCCTAACAGGAACATCTTCCCCTGGGCTGTCTTAATGCTTACAGTTTATCAACCATTAGTCACCCTCCAAATTAAGTTACATAACTGGCAATGCAGGCCATGGAATCTTACCTCACTATAATGGACATCCATCATTCCAGCATCTTCTTTCATTGCTCCTTCTTCATCTATATTAGGAGTAATTTTCTTGAAAGCTGAACATCCACTTGGAAACAATTCTGTGTGAATAAAAAACCGGTGAAGTAAATTTATATAAAAAGTGTTATGTAGTATGCAATTTCATCAAAAAAGTAAAAATGGAACTGCCTTTTGATCCAGCAATTCCATTGCTGGGATTATACCCAAAGAACCCCAAAACACCAATTCAAAGGAACCTATGCACCCCAATGTTCATAGCAGCACAATTTACAATAGTCAAGCGCTGGAAGCAATCTTAGTGCGTATCAGTAAATGAGTAGATCCAAGAACTACGGTATATATATTTATGCAATGGAATACTATGCAGCTGAAATAAAGGAGCTCCTACCCTTTACAACAGCATGGATGGAAGTGGACAGCACTATGCTAAGAGAAATAAGCCAGGTGCTGAAAGACAAATACCATATGATCTCACCTATAAGTGGAACCTAATCAACAAAACAAATGAACAAGCAAAATAGAACCAGAGACACTGAAATAAAGAACAAAGTTACAGTAACCAGAGGGGAGGGGTGAGGGGAGTAATAGGGGAAAGAAGGGGAAGGCTTGTCAAAGAACATGTGTAAAGGACCCATGGGCAAAGCCAAAGAGGGGTAGGATTGAGGGTTGGAGGTGAAGTGGGTGTGGCAGGGGAAAATGGTGACAACTGTACTTGAACAACAATAAAAAAAGTGTTTTGTAAATAACAGATAGCCTTACAGGGATTGGTTACCCTTAAAAATAAAGATATTTTTGTGAGGATCAAAGACATAAGTACAATTTTCAGTTATAAAAATTTTTTTACAAATTATTTCCAGCTACTACACATTATACCAGTTATTTTTCCCAAAAAGTGAACTCAATCTTATTTACAAATAATTTTCATTCTCTGATTATGTATCATCTTCAATGACTAATAGAGTAAATGTTTCCCTAGTATGATCTAAAAATTGTTATAAACACTTGGATCCTGTGTTCAATTATGGTCTCCCATCTATATAAGGAGGGCATGTACTTTTCAGGTAACCAATGAATGCATTTTTGTAACCGTCTCTAATTCCTGATTTTACTGAAAAACTGGGGAAAAGAATGGGCTGTTGGGGGAGGCCTAACTTAGGAGTTGTGAATCAGGAAGAAAAATAAAACACATGTCAAGGATGAAGCATCCTTGGAGACAGGGGACAGGGCACTAAAGAACCAGAGCTTTTGGAGTTAAACCCAGTTCTGTCACTAATTGTGTGACTTTAGACATATTTATCTCTATAGGACTGTAAGAGTTCTTATCATCATAAAACAGAGATAATAACTGCAGTATGAGAATTAAATGAAATATAAAGTGTTAGAAGAGAACCTAGCATATAAGAAGTATTTAATGAATTATTATTCCTGAGAAAAGCTACTAATATTAGCTTTCCCAAGATTAAATAATTTCTGCCAGCTGGTATAGTGACTCCACAGATAGATCCCTGAGATGTAGGAAGTGAGCTCAAGCTGAGAACCACTGCTCTAGGATCATGGACCAAATTGTTACTGTTAGGCAACAGTCTAGGTATAAAAGACTACATGGTTGCCCTACTGATTCTGGACAGAGGAACATGTCCAGCCACCCCTGTTTTGGCTATCTTTACTAAGTGGGTTGGTCACAAAGAGAACAAATTCTTATAGTAGTTGGTCAGAAGGGAACAAACAACTATTTCACTCTATTGTTCTACAATGGCTCTAATAGTGATGCTTGGAGAAATAATGACCTACTCACAACTAAGTATCTGGTAAACTTTCCGGGAGAGGTTGGAGAAGAAGATTTAAGAAAGCCAAACCATATATTAAGGTTGTTTCTCAGAATTCTGGTGGGAAAAGGTCATGTATAAAATAGGGCTTGGATTTTGCCAACTCTTCTTGTGTAAATGGAAGCTAACTAGACATACATACATCTGATAAGATGCATGGGTTATCAAGTAAGCACCACACAGTTATGTGGGAGATAAAGGAGGGAGGGAGGGAGGGAGAGAGAGAGAATGAATTTGTTGTTCCACTTATTTATGCATTCATTTGTTGATTTTTGTATGTGCCCTGAGTGGGGACACAAACTTGCGAACTTAGCATATTGAGATGATGCTCTAACCAACTGACTTACCCAGCTGGGGCCAGGATGGAGTTACTATAAAGTACAGGGTCTGGCAGAAGTAAGATCTGCTTGGGTGTGGTTGGCAGGGTAATAATATGGGTGTAATAATTTATACTTTTAATTTCAACATTTCACCTAAAATAGCATATGGTGTGCTTGAGTGTGATATTGTTATGTTACAGAATTACATGCTTACGATTTTGAAATAAAGGATTTTGTAATAAAAGACGAGCATTATTTGTGCCAAACTCTGTACTTTATCAGGAATGAAGAAACATGTAGGGAGTGGTCAGTAGATTTCTGTTAAGGCAGGGGAGGCAGAAATGAAAATGAGATTTATTGGACTTTAGAACTGTTTTTGTTCAAGGACATTAGGTAATAAAAAAAACACTGACAATAGAGCATGACACACTTCTTTTGAGACCATGACACACTTCACTTCTGAAGATAAGCATGACTAACACGGTCTGTTATAGACTTCTATTCAAAGTACTGACCCATGACAAGATAAGAAACCTGCACCAGAATGTAAATCAACTCATTTCATTCTTTGAGTCTTTCCATGAAGAAAAAAAAAAAAAACCTGAATTAAACAGTGTGCTCAGTGACACAGCCAATTTACATTCAGGATGATCCTCATCGTATGAACCAGTAGCAAACAATTCCCAGCTGGGCCACAGGTCACTCTGAGCAGTATAGTACATTAGAACTTTTTGAAATTTAGGAGAAAAACCTTCCACTTGATCACCTCTATGAAATTAAGAACTAGGCAGTAAGGAAGAGGGCCCCAAAACTTGAGTGAAACCACCCATGTGGAGGGTCGGGTGGCGGGAAAAGTGGCAGTGGCCAAGCAGCCCAGGTTTGTGACACCTCCCAGCACACATGTGCCCATCCTATAGTCATAATGCTGAAGTGGAAGGTCAGCTCTGCCAAGGGGGCAGTGAAGAAGCCCAACAGAAGATCAGCAAGGCTGTCAGCTAGACCTGCTCCTGCCAAAGTGGAAATAAAGTCAAAACTGGGAGGACAGTCTGCAGTCAAAAAAGTGCCAACAAAAGGGAACAGAGGAGCAAAGGGAAAACAGGCCGAAGTGGCTAACCAGGAACCTAGAGATCTGCAGAAAACAGAAAAGCTAAAAGTGAGAAGAGTCCAGCCTTGGATGAAGCAGGAGAGAAAGCAGCCAAGTCTGAGGAATATCATGTGTCATATCTTATCAGTGGTCCTGTCTCCCTTCTTGTACAATCCAGAGGAATATTTTTATCAACTATTTTGTAAATGCAAAGTTTGTAGTAGCTCTAAAAATATTTTTTAGAAGAAGGAATTCCACTTCATCCCATTTTTAAGTGTAAATTTAGCTTCTTTTTAAGAGGTGAAATCACATACTGGGTTTTTGTTTTTGTTTTTGGTACAACCAAAAATAGTGGAATATTGAATATGGGAGGCTTTGATTGTTTTGGTGTCAGCTTAACATTCCATAGATGGGGATACTTTGAATATTTTATAAGACAAGCCATACTAAATGGCAAATTGGAGTCAGTTGTGCATTTATTATGTCATGAACATTTTAAATTACTTCTTCTATTCTCTTGGCTCTCCTTGTCAGAACTTTGAGCATTCTAAATTAATCTTTGGTGTGGCAGTCCAGTTTTCCTAGTAACTTTGTTAATGTGCTGTGAAAGATTGAAAATTTGATTATGTAGCATATATGGTTATTACATTGTCAATTAGTGGGACTCTGATGGAAAAGGGTATCAACACTTGAAGATATTGGTACTTGATTAAGAAAAATTAACCTCCAAATTTTAAGCTGGAAAGTCACTGGAACAACTTTAGAATATAATCACAAATATGACTTTTTGGGTTTTAGGTACGTAAGAACTGTGTATTGCCCTGGCTGGTGTGGCTCCATGGATTTTGAGTGCTGGCCTGTGAACTGAAAGGTCAGTGGTTCCATTCCCAGTCAGGGCACATGGCTGGGTTGCAGGCCAGGTCCCCAGTTTGGGGCATGTGAGAGGCAATCAATTGATGTTTCTCTTGCACAGCCATGTTTCTCTCCCTTTCTTTCTCACCCTCTTCCCCTCTCTCCAAAAAATAAATAAAAATAAAACCTTTTTTAAAAAAGAATTGTGTACAAACTGAAATGTCTGTGTACTTATCCTCAAAACAATGGATATAATCTCAATTATAAAAGAAAAAAAAACTTGAGTAAAGAGATAAAAAATGTAGTCCTTACAAGGAAAAAGGTCAATCCCTGAAAGCCTCAGGCTGCTAAGTCCATGACTGGGGGGAAAATTCCTGTCTTCTCTGAGGAGACTATTATTTTAAGTGATTCCCAAATCTAGGATTTTTCATCATTTCCTTCTTCAATGATATACAGAATGCTGTGATTTAGAGGAGGACAAAAGATCAGATGAAGCTAAACCATCTTAGGAGAGAGCCTTGTAGAAGGAGGGTAATTAGGTTTCCTCTCAGAAAAGGGTCAACACCTAACCATTGGAGGTTGTATCTGCATCATCTGGTATAAATAGTTCTACTGTGGATTTTCAGCTACAGAGTCCACTATTTTTGTTTAAGTGTGTTATGCTGCTTACTATGCCCCATGACATTTCTCTACCTAGAGGAGACTGTATCTCCTTGTTTGCTTAAGTTATCAACACCCACCAAATTATCCAATGAAATGAGGACCTTTTTTTTTGTTAGGGTCTTGAAAATACTTGAGGAAAATTCTGATTCCCCTTAGTCCTGGAAAGATTATCAGATGATACAAGTTACTGACTGTGGAAGTGGCCAGTGTATATATCCCAAGAGAAGGAGGCATGTGTTTGAGGGATCTTACATAATGTTATGTAGCATCATATAAGATGGTCTTGGAAAGTCTATCAGCCTTTCTGGTATGTGATGTCTGTTCTTGCCCTTCATAGATAGCTGCAGCTTCTGTATTCCTGACTGCTATTCTAGGGAAAGCAAGATACAAACTGTCCAAGTAGCGACCACTACCTTGAGCACAAATTCTCCCATTAAAAAAGTGGGAACGAGTTTGGAGGTTGGGGAAGCTGTCCAACCCTTGATAAAATAAGACCACTAGTCAGAAGAAAAGTAAGAGGTAAGAGTCCTGAGGGGAGGGCAAAAGGAAAAAAGCTGTGATTGAGAAGGCACTGGTGAATAAAAAGCTTTGCAGAACTTCAGCTATCAGATTCTGAGTGCGAAGACTTGGGAAAGGGGTCAACATTACCCTATAAGCAATGAAAATAGTGGACTCTCTGGGAAAGAAAATTTCATTTTCAGGATGGACCCTACAGGCCTGAAGCTTTGTTGAACCTTGGGTGCTAGATGGTGGTGGAAGAATGAAGAAACTTCATTCTTGTCTTCCCTGGGGTAAAACAGTCTTGTCCTTTCTCAGGAAGAGGTACATCAAGTCTAGCCTCCAGAGAATGAGATCTACGAACATTGTGAGGTTCTCCAACACATGAGAAATAAAAACATTTAGACTGGCCGAGGCTGGGTAGCTCAGTTGCTTAGAGCATCGTCCCAATACACCAAGGTTGTGGGTTTGATCCCTGGTCAGGACACATATAAGAACCAACCAGTAAGTGCATAAAAAGTGTAACAACAAATCAATCAATCAATCAATCATTCTCCCTCCCTTCTCTAAAATCAATATGAATTTAAATTTTTTTAATAATTTTTAAATTGTTATTCTATTACAGTTGTCCCAATTTTTCCCCCTTGCCCTGAACAAAATACTGGCAATCCAGATTCAGAAATACATTGAAAAGATCACACACCATGATCAAGTGGGATTCATCTCAGGGATGCAAGGACAGTACAATATTAGCAAATCAATAAATGCAATACATCACATAAACTAAATGAAGTACAAAAATCACATGATCATATCAATAGATCTGTTTTTTATTTTATGCTTTTTTGGGGTGGGAATAACTAACACCCAGTATCACCACTTGAGAGTAACTTTGATAAAAGAAAGAGAATGATAAGCCTAAGGTCTCTCTGGTAGAAAGAACAAAAGTTCTCTTTCTTCTGAAAGAAGTTTGAGGCTAGGGACAGGGCAGGGAGAACTGTACCCCTCCCTCCCCTTTCCCTTTCAGTTCAGTGTCTGAAGCATGAGAAAAAGGATCTGTAGTCACCCCTGGAGCCAAGGGCCCACACCCTTGCTTGTTTAGGCAACCACCAAATAAGACAAACTATTTTTTTCTTATAAACTCTACATAAGAGAACATGTCACCAATATGTGTCAGCTGGTCAGTATTTCATTCCACTTTGATTTGAACAATGCTTTATAATGAATGACTTAAAGAGAAATGGCATACAACTTTAACACAAAATTTTTGGCAATTGAAATACTAAAGATTTATAATATCATTAACTCTCCTTCCTTTTTGTATTCATTAGCAAAGGACAGACATTTAATGACAGAAAACAAAGGATTCCAGAATTGCTCAATTATTTTTGTTAAATAAGTTTGTCTTAAAAGTGTAAATAAAACTTTTTTTTCAGATATGAACTCAAATGTACCTTTATTTACTCTGCTAATATCCAGGTCTTATCTAGATCATGGAGTTCTCAGACCAGATAACAGGTTAACAGATTAAGTTTTTAACTTGTTTTAAATTAGCAGCCTACTTTAGCATAACTATCATAGTTTAATCAGATAATTAACAAAAGGTATTTTGGATCATTTGAATGACTGAATATAAGAGGAAAAAAGCCTGAGGCTTTTCATACTGCCACCATTTTTGAGTCAGCTTCTCTATGTTAAATGAGTAGAATTTTCCAGCTTTAAAAATAGATGGCACTCATAAATATGTAAACTTCTCTTAAATTTAACATTCTTATTGAAAATATAAAGCAAACTTTTTCCTATTCAGATAAGGGCTCTTTGATGTCTATGAATTAAAAATTCTAAAAAACCTGAAGGTATTGTGAAATAAAAATTTTAATGATTAGTTTAAAAAACTATAGCAATATGTATATCCTATATTTGTTGCTATTTTGTCTAATCCTACAGTTATATTTCTAACTATATCCTTAAGCTTAAGGATAATGGAGAAATCTTTTTTTAAATTTTTCTTGGTTTTAAGGTCTTTACATTTGTGAAAAATAATTCTAGGAAAATATTTTAATATATTTAACTATTTCAATACCTAAAGGATATAGTTTTATACTTAGTGGACGTAAAACTCTTATTTCAAATGTCTACTAGTTAAAAAAATGAGGTCATAGTGACCTAATTTCTCTGAAAGATACACCTAAAATTTATTTAGTACTGTCTTTAGGGTTCTCATATCTGTTAGTCTATTTGGAACTGCAGGTGTTCATTTCAACATTTAGTTTTACTGTAATTTCACAGGCAGACCAGTAATGTAGGACCTTCTTTTGATATTATTTGTTTTAAAACTGTATGTGTACCAAAAGGAGAAAACTAGAGTATACCAACTTCAAACAAATGCATTGTTCAAAAAATTTCAGTATCAAAAAGAAAGTGTTCGTTTAAAATATAAGTAAAATGAATTTACATTTTAATCATGATACCATCCACATTTGGAAAGACTCTTTTTAGTATTAAATGAGGCAATCAGATACTGAGCTTAGATGTGAAATGAAAGATATATAGTTATAAGTAGACATTCTGTAATTAAAAACCAACGCAGCCCTGGCTTGTGTGGCTCAGTGGATTGAGTGCCAGCCTGTAAACCAAAGTTTGATTCCCAGTCAGGACACATGCCTGAGTTGCAGGCCAGATCCCCAGTAGGGGGCATGTGAGAGGCAACCACATATTGATGTTTCTCTCCCTCTCTTTCCCCTTCCCTCCCCTCTCTCCAATAAATGAATGAATGAATGAATGAATGATCTTTAAAAAAAAAACCACAAAACATGATTGTATTCTCATAGCCAAAACCAGAGTGATATGACTACCATAAGATGGTTTCATTTTGACCTAAGGTTACTCATTTAACGACGTTAAAGGAAGTAGCTTGGCTATTACAACAGGTAGTAGGAGATTTCTTTGCAATGTCCATTGCCAATAATTTTTTTATATGTAACACTGTATATATTTAAAGTGTATGTATTGATTTGATACACACATATATTGCAAAATGAACACAGTGTGTTAATCACCACACATAATTACCATTTGATGGGGAGAACATTTAACATCTACTCTCTTAGCAACTTGCAAGTATATAAGACTATTGTTACCTATAATCACTATGCTGTACATTAGGATCTTCAGAACTTGTTTATCTTATAAGTGGAAGTCTGTACCCTTTGAACAACATCTCATTTCCCCCATCTTCTGGTAACTATCATTCTACTGTTTTTACAAGTTTGGCTTTTTTAGATTCCACATGAGTGAGATCACGCAGTATTAGTTTTTTGCTAACTTACTTAGCATAACACCCTCAAGATCCATCCATGCTATCACAAATGGCAAGAGTGCCTTCTTTTTCACAGTTGAATATTTTGTGTGTGTGTGTACATGCATGTGCCACAATTTATCCATTCACATAGGTCTCTTTCATGAGTTTTTGTGTTACTAATTCGCATCCCTTTATTTCAGTATGAAGAACTCGTTTCAGCATTTCTTGTAAGGCAGGTCTAGTGGTGATGAATTCCTTCAGTTTTTGTTTGCCTTGGAAAATCTTTATCATTTCTGGACAGCTTTGCTGAATGGAATATTCTTGGTTGGCAGTTCTTCTTCTTTCGCACTTTGAATATATCATCCCACTCTCCTGGCTAAGGTTTTTGCTAAGAAATCTACTGACAGTCTTATGGGGGTTCCCTTGTAAGTTACAATCTTGTTTTTCCCCTGTTGCCTTTAGGATTCTATTCTTTGTCTTTGGTTTTTGATAGTTTTATTATAATGCGTTTTAGAGATGATCTCTTTATATTGCATTTAAGGAAATATATGTGCTTCATGAATTTGGATGTCCAAATCACTCCCCAGATTTGGGAGGATCTGAGCAACTATGTCTTTAAATAAGCTTTCTGTCTCCCTCCCTTCTCCTCATGGGACTCCAATAATTCACATTTTTTTTCTTTTGATGATATCCCACAAATCACATAGGCTTTCTTCACTTTTTCATTCTTTTCTCTGTTTTCCTCTGAATGAATAATTTTAAAAGTCTTCCCTTCTAATTCAGATTATTTCTTCTGCTTGATCCTGCTGGTAATGCTATTTCATTTTTTACTTTATTGTATTCTTCAGCTCAGGAGTTTCTGTTTGGTTCTTTTTTAATGACTTCTATCTCTTTGTTTAACCTGATTATGTTCATTTATTGTTTTCCTGATTTCATTGAATTTTCTTCCTATTTTATTGTAACTCAATGAACTTCCTTAAAACAGCTATTTTGAATTCTTTATTAGGTAAATTACAGACCTCCATGTCTTTGAGTTCAGTTAGTGGAAGGTTATTGTGATCCTTTGGTGATGTTATGCTTCTTTCACTTTTCATGTTCCTTGAAGTCTTGCATTGCTGTCTTCACGTCTGAAATAGCAGTGACTCCCAACCTTCTTTACTGACTGACTTAGAGAGAGAAATGCCTTCCATTTGCCCTGCTTGGGATTCTGATTCACAGACCTTCTATGGATACACTAGCATCACACTTCTTGTTCCTTCTTATAGCAGAATCCTAAGCTTGTATGCCATCTCTCTATCATGCTACACACCAGGCCAGACACCAATAGCCTCCTCCCTTTTTGCTTTCCCAAGAGTGATGCCAAAGTTCAAGTCTGTGGTCTCTTCTCCACCCACATATTCTGGCTGACTTTCTGCACATGCTCATTAGCTGTCTGCTAAAGCTTGCTCCTGCTGCTATCAGGGGAATGCATAGGGAGCTAGCTACAGGATGGGAGACATATGCTGGAGGCACATGGAGCACTGAGGGTCCTTATGGGCCAGTTGGAGGGATCCACAGCCTAAATGTCCCTAGCAGCTTATTGGTGTGCTTCTTGATAAGAGTCCATGATCTGTGTCCCTTTAATGTCCTCTGAGAATCCTATCTGCCACTCTCCAAGCTTCTTCCTGCCCCAACTGCCAGTTGTGATGCTCACAACGCAGCACTTGGATAGGTAAAGAGGGTAATGGACCTCTTTGGCAGCATCCTGTACAGCTGGGGAAGCAAGTTACGCGTTCACATGCTCTCTCTTTTCTCCATAGAAGAAATCACAGGAAAGAGGTCTTTCTTGGCACTGAGCTATGCCACCTTGGAGAAGAGGTGACACGAATAAAGTCAAACTATTCCTCTTACCCTCTCCAATGCATCTAAACTTGTGTATATTATATATACACATTTTCTCCAATGGCACACTGGTTCTCCACTGGACTCCTGGACTTCTATCAAGGCTCTCTTGTCCATGGGTAATTATCTAAGACAGTATTGTCCAGAGGCTCCTAGACTGCAGCTAAGAGGGGTAGGATCTGCAGCCAGGACAAAGATCCGCCTGCCTATTACCTGATGCAGAGGTGGGTAATATTCCCAAGTGCCTTGGCATATGGCACTGGATACACAGCTCCAACAAAGGCAATTTTGTCTGTGAATGGATGCCAATTTGTTGTTGGAGGTGGATATAAACAAGGAATGTCTTATTTGGCCATCTTGCTGATGTGCTGACCCCCTTTAATACCAAGTTATTGTTGTACTAAAGTGGCTCTGCAGATTAAAATCTGGGGGCAGTTGTTGGTGTACTTCAGGCAGCTGAGGGGAAAGTAAGTGACTGGTATTATCCAGAGCCTCTCATCAGCCTGAAGAAGAATTTAATTTGTGGCAGACTTCCAGGGAGACAGTGTTGGAAAATAAACACTGGATATCAGGCTTGGCCCTGTGTTAAATTTAACTCTTAAAACAGAAGGCAAAATGAACAATGTAGTTTTTTTTAAGTAACTACTTCTGTTAAACACTGAATGAAGCTAAAGGTGAACATATTTTTTCAGAGGTCAGTTATATCACATTAGTAGTTGCTAGCCATAAAGATAAAAACTATTGTGCTAACTAAAATTCTCCCCACCTCTAATAATAGAAATATCTTACTTTTTCGATGAAGAAACTCTGCAACCAAGGCTGCTACGTGGACATAACACATTGCTGCCTGAAAAAGGATGTCAAAGGAAAAAAAACAGTTAGAATGTGCTCCAGGGGTTTGGCAGGGTTGTGTTTAGAACAAAGCCTTAAGTAGTTACCTCTGAAAAATCTCCATTTTTCACATGAATCTTGGCCATGCTATCCAGCCAGGTTTTCCTGAGCTCTGGGGTGCTTGCATATGACTTGGCTAAGCTATACTGAAGATCAATGAGCATTTCAGGGTCTTTCTCATGCTCCTTCATTTGAGCAGTAGCCATTAGAACAGTACGAATTCTTTTGGTCAAATCTTTGACTTCCGTAGGAAAAGCAGTTGCCTAATTTCAAAATGAAAAAGACATGTTTATCAATATTATCGATGTGCTCTAAGCTTGGCACTGAATTCCAAAAATAGCTTCCAATTTTTAAATCCTTGTTACAGTTCTGGTATTTAGTTCTTGGTTCTTGGCATGAGGCATGTCTAAAGAACTTTAAATTGATTCTTTTTTTAAATATATTTTATTGATTATGCTATTACAGTTGTTCCATTTCTCCCCCACCATTCCCCTCCACCCTGTACACCCCCCTCCCACCCACATTCCCCCCCTTTAGTTCATGTCCATGTGTCATAAGTTCTTTAGCTTCTACATTTCCCACACTATTATTGCCCTCCCCTGTCTATTTTCTACCCACCGTCTATGCTACTTATTATCTGTAACTTTTCCCCCTCTCTCCTCCCCCCACTCCCCTGTTGATAACCCTCCATGTGATCTCCATTTCGGTGTTATTAAAATATCCAACTAGCTCAGGCTTCAGAGGCACTAAACTTGATGGCAGTATATTCACAATACCTAAAAGCATAGACATTGGAGCCACACTACCTGACTTTGAACTCCAGCTCCTTCATAGAACTCTACAGCCATGAGTGTAATCTTATACTCATCTTACTATGTAATTTTAGTTACAACAAAAACTAAAATTGACAGTACACTTGGTATTAGGCAGTGATCTAGGTGCTTTTTACCTGTTTTTACAACACGTAAAATTTTTATAACAACCCTGTTAAATACTATCATAATTCATTTTACCAATGGGAAACTGAGGGGAACAGCAGTTCAGTCTCGCAGTTAGTAAGTGGTAGAGACAGGATTTATATCCAGGTAGTCTGGCTCCAGAGCTAGTGACCTCACCCACTCTTCCACATTGACAAGCTTATCTATCCCACCCACCAACTACCACATACACTAAGGTGAAAACCATACTACAAAAGTGTCCACTTATAGAAGCCAGAGGTTATGAAATCAGAGAACACTCTAAAGAGTTTAAAAAGATTATTAACCTCTGTCAAAGTGTCATTTTTGCCCCCTAAAACCAGTAAGTTCGAGTGTGCTCTTTATTATGGCCATTAAGACAGTCATCATTTTCTCTTAACCCCACTAGAGTAATGACAATTATCTGTATGATTAAAGAAGATGAATAAGGGACAAACATAGGAGTTAGGGAGCTTTCCAATGTGAATATAACCAAATGTGGAGGAAATTGTTTTTTAAAAGTGCTTTCTTCTCCTTCATTTCTTGCCCCCCGCCCCGGCCATCTCAGAGACTGCTGAGATGGTGTTGGATAGAGGCCATCCCACACCTAAAGCAAGAAGATGGTGGCCCCAAAGACAAAAAAGTTGCTAAAGTAGATCAAATCTAGGTTCCAACTTGTTATGAAAAGTGGAAGGTGCATGCTGGGTACAAGCAGACTGTGAAGATGAAGAGACAGGGCAAAGTGAAACTGCTCATCCTCACCAACGGTCCAGCCTTGAGGAAATCTGAAATAGAGCGCTATGTCATGCTGGCCAAGACCGAGTCCATCACTACAGTGGCAGTGATACTGAAGTGGGCACAGAGTGAGGAAAGTACTACAGAGTGTGCGCTCTGGCCGTCATTGATCCAGGTGATTCTGGTATCATTAGAAGCCTGCCAGAACAGACTGGAGAAAAGTAAATCATGCAAAACTTTTCTTTAGTAAAACTGGCCAGAGCTTGTTTTAAAAACTGAAAAAAAAAAAAGTGCCTTTATCCCTTTAAAATAATACTTATATACATAAAGTCCCTTCTTATACATTGGGAAAGATACTCCACTTACTGGGAGAAAGGCATACCTTGTTGTAATGGGGTTTACTGGTAGTGACTGACCTACCGGAACAAAATTAAGTCATTTCAGAAATGAGTCATGCACAATATTTCCTGCCAAGAAGAACCAGAAGAGACACCATCTACTGTGAAAGAGTTGCTGATCCAATTTTACATAACATGGAATTAAGGATGGTAACAGCTGGGTAAAATAAACTCATGGATTATGAATAAAAGATCCTAAATGACAGAAGTTGTTTCTGTGTTCATGGGAGTAGTTGGGGCATATATTCAATATTGATCTCCTGAGGAACCAAAAGAACTGGCTGGAAAGGAAACTTTCCCAGCCCGAGGAAGGCTGACATTCAGTGTTTTGGGTTTTGTTTTTGTTTTGTTTTGTTTTGTTTTCAGTCTAAGCAATGTTCCTGTGAGAATATTTTTTGCTACATAGATTCGACACGTCCCAAACATCAAGGATGCTATGACAGTGAGCTTTATTTTTTTCAGATTTTAAACAACGTTGTCAAATTATGCTGGAAGATGACCTTTCCCAAGAATGGAGATAATTCCTCTGGGAGGAAAAGTCCTTTATTGGCAAAGGACTACTCTTCCCTTGTACACACATTATCACTGGAGATGAGAACATGCTTGCTGTGCAACAAAACAGCACATGAATGGGTTTTAAGCATATAGGTAAGAAAGAGGAATGGAGTTCAGGGACTTTGGCTGTGCCAACAAGTATCTAGGGCAAGCCACAATCAGTTAGCAGATGATTCTTAAAACTCATCAAATAATAAATCCCTTTGGTGCCATTCCTCATCTGCTGGCGATGGATCAGGCAGCTGTTAACTGCTCTGAGAAGTGAGATTTTGTGAAATTTCAAACTCACTGCTTAATTAACCAATATTATAAATCATTAACAGCTGTTTAGAAAAAAGGATCCATTTATTTTGTGAGCAAGTTTAGAAATCAAGCCCAGAGGAAATTCAAATCCTACTAGCTCTAATGACTGTTAGATGGATGGTCAATGGCCCTTCCATTCATGCACATGGACTATCTGCTATGTGCCAAGCAGTGTTCTAGGTGCTAAACATACAGAGGTGTACAAGACAAACCCTCAACTCATGAAGTTTACGTTCTATACACTATATCCTATCAAAAGTCATGAATCAAGTAACAGTTTAACTCTAGCAGTATGAACTTCCCTGACAGTAAAGGTGGTTCTAATTTACTACTTGAATTGAGAACATACCTTCATAGGTCTGTCACTATTAGCAAAATTATTAATAATGAATAAAGACTCCTGAAATCTTGATCCTCCGCTTAGTGCTACATCAGCTATCAGTTGGCTTACAGCAATTATTATCTGTGGGAAGAAGCAAAAGTTTTTCAATTATCTTTTGAACAAATGCTATTTTTCATCATTATATAAGCCCATAAACACTCGCATAAAGTGTTTCTTTGAAAGATTCTACACAGTTCCACCATAATCTACTTTCTTCAAACATGAGAGGGTTTAAATTCTTCTACTAAAACAACAAATTCAAAGGTCCCAATTTCAAATTTTATTGGGACTTTTCTTGATTACGTATGAATTATTTTTCCAAAACTCATAGAATGGCTAGATCCAGAACTGTTTCATAATAATGAACTGAAACAATGGTGGTCAGCTCTCCATTTTGAATATGTTTGCCAGGTAGTAGCTATGGCAAAGTTGGGAATAAATGACATTTTCTTTGATGGTTTCTCATTCCTTTTCAACAGTCTATTTCACTGTCCCAAACTCCCAACTCTAGCACCTCAGCTCCCTTCCTTGTTTCTGACTAGTACCTACCTGGTTTGGATTGCAGTATATGTAATGGTCTTTGATGGTGCTTTTTAATCTCTCAGGATACCTTTGAGGAATGTCTAAATGATTCATACTAAGATGTTAATGGCTGTATGCTTTACCTCTGGGTCTTGGGAAGCAGGATACTTTAGGAACTATGAATGCAGATTCTAGAATCAAACTGCTTCAGATGCAAATCTTGACTTTATCAATTATTCACTCTGGGGCTTTGGAAAAGTTACTTAACCCTTCTGTGCCTCACTTTCCTCATTTACAATATGGGAAAGATAATACCTGGTTTACAGAACTGCTTTGGGGGATTAAAAAGATTGTAATAAAAGTAATACTAGTTAACCCTTTTTGAGTACTTACTATGTGCTAGACATGGTTCTAAGTCTTCACATTTATTAATTCATATATATTTGAATAATGGACTTGAGAGAACTGATGCTTTGATCCAGAAGAACAGACACCCTAATGGAGAATTTTAGGCATATCGGCACAATAATTGCGGAAGTGTTTTGGGGGAAGATGGTATTCAAGTGACAACTCATATAAAGCTAATCCTAATATCCAAAAGTAACCACATAGGAGATTTTCAAAAACTTACTGGGGTGACACCAGTTAACAAAATTATATATGTTTCAAGAGTACAACTCTATGATATATCATCTGTACAATGTATTATGTGTTCACCACTCCAAGTCAAGTCTCCTTCCATCATGATTTATCTCCTCATACCCTCTTCCACCCCCCAGCAATCCTCACACCATTGTTCGTGTCCATGGTGTTTTTCTCTATGCCTCTATACACACCCTTCATATAGCAGATTTTTACAGAAAGAATATATATCCATTGGATTTCCACATTATTGATGACATTTCTAAAAACCTGTGCATATCAGTTTCCCCATTTATAACCCACCTCCAAAAAACTCCAATGGGACTATGGCAATGAAGATATAAATATGACCAAGGAATTCCCACTGTATAAGGAGGTCTACTAAGCTAAGGAGTCCCAATTGTGTTCAGAGCTGTTTCATCAAATAAGCAGTAAAATATAGAGATGTTGAATAACAACCACCATGTACTAAGCATCTAGGAGGTGCTAATCACCTTGCTTGGCACTATACACATTTTATTTTTATACTTCATGATAGTCCTGCAAGGTGAAATACATTTGACCTCATTTTACAAATGAGGCAAATAGTTAAGACAGATTGAGGAACTTGCCTGGGTTACATAGTATTGAATAAGTAGCTGAACTACAATTAAGCCCAGGTAGATCTGATTTCAAAGTCCATTTCTGTCACTACACCTTGAGACTTCTCTCATTTTTTACTTACTGGGCATGCTGGAATGTGAAAAACACAAACTGTATTACCTGCTATGGAATATTTATTAAGTGTTTGGTTTGTTATTTAATCATCTCATTTAATCCTCACAACAATCTTATGAGGTAGGTACAAATATTTACCACTATTTTACATATAAAGAAACTGAGGCAGAGATAAAGGAAGTAACTTGCTCAAGGTCATACAGAGTGTTAGTCCTGGAACCTAAACTAGAGTCCACACTCTTAACACCTATGCTCTAGAGTAGTGCTGTCCCATAAAAATATGATGCATATGAACCATGTATGTAATTTTAATTATTTTATTGCTGTTCAAGTACAGTTGTCTGCATTTCCCCACCACCACTCCCCCTCACCCCAGCCAAACCCACCTCCCTTCCTCCGCCCTCCTTGGTTTTGCCCCTGTGTCCTTTATAGTTGTTCCTGAAAACCCCATTATCCCCTCCCACCTCCCCTCTGGTTACTGTCAGGTTGTTCTTAATTCATGTTATTAAATTTTAAATTATCTAGTTGCTGCATTAAAAAGTGAAAAGACAGAGGTGAATTTAACATATTTTACTTAACCCAATATATCCAAAATACCATTTCAACATATTGTAAATATAAAATAATTGAGATATTTTACTTTTTAGTACTTAGTCTTCAAAAGCCATATTTATTGCACATCTCAATTCAGACTAGCTACATTTCAGGTGCTAAATGGCTACATGTCACTAACAGCTATTGTATTGGACTGGGTAGCTGCAGATCTTGATCTAGAGGCTAAAAATTGAATAGAAAAAGAGCTTTGATTTTCACTGACCTGCAGATGTGTCCTCAAAAAGGTTTTTCTTTTGGTATATTCAAAGTTGTTTCTCATGAGAAGATACAAAAGTGCAGATGCTTCATTCCTGGTCGAGCTGATCTTCGAGGTGCAGCACTTTAAGACCTCATAGCAAAATGCAGCACACATGTTTACCCTTCCTTTGAAAAAGGCTGAGGGAAACTGAAAAACAGGAAAAACATAAGTATCTGAAAACCCAATCATACAAATCAATCAACAATCAAATGCCTACTATATTCCCACCTAAAACTATGCTAGGTGTTCTGAGGGTACGTAATGAATGTAAGACCAGGGCTCTGCTCTAGAGAACCCAAACTAGTTAACGCAAAGGCCAGTATGTATCAATGACAAAACAATTCAAGTCTGTATAAGTCACTACAAAACTGTGAGGTACTGACTCAAGGCTACAGATTGAGAAGAGTTCAGCACTGACTGAAGAAAAAGATAAGCAGGTTCTTGATAATAAGTTAAATTAATGAATGACTGAAATGATCAATGACTGACAGTTCTCAATCTGGCCCTTAAAAATGGGAAGGACAATCTGCATACTTATTCTTCTGCTTTATATTTAAACAGTTTATTATATTATGAACTTCCAAATGCTGAGCAAATTATAGTGGGTATCTATTCAGCAAGTGAAGTTGATGTTTTAACAAAATGAGGTATAGATGAAGTATACGCACACATACACACATATGCGTTCATAGGTAAAGTAGTCAATATTATCCT
The DNA here is from genome assembly GCA_004027475.1 of Anoura caudifer. NCBI lineage: Eukaryota > Metazoa > Chordata > Mammalia > Chiroptera > Phyllostomidae > Anoura > Anoura caudifer. The sequence continues at coordinate 52,858 of PVKU01002665.1, forward strand.
AACTTTGGTGAAAGATGGTTACAAGACTTATTGTGGTGATCACATCTGAGGAATGTGTCAAATTATTATGCTGCACACCTGAAAGTCATAAAATACCGTATATCAACTATAGTTTAAAAGACCTATTTTGGCATAGAAAGTGAGTACAAAAGTGACTAATACTCAAAACAGCCCAGTGGCTGTTACTTTGAGAATACAGTCAGTCAGCCTTGTGGAAGATAAACTGTACATATAAAATAAGCTTGTTACAAATCTGTCATGCTTACATGTGTAGGCAAGCAAGGAGGAAGCTGATTCAGGGTACACAATGGATATTTTTCAGGGAGTGTGAAGTTAGAGATCCAACCCCCACTTTTTTTCCCATTTATTTTTTTATTTTAATTGTTGTTCTTATACAGTTTTCTGTCTTCTACTCCCATCCCAGCCCACTGCCCCAGCTCTCCCTACCTCCCTCCCATTTCCACCCCCCCTAGCCTTTGTCCATGTGTCTTTCATACTTGTTGCTCTAAATCCTTCCCCTTTTCCCTTGAAATTCCTATCCCTCTCCTCTCTTTTTCTCAATTTCAGTGTCTTTGGTTATATTATGCTTGTTTGTTCTGTTGATTAGGTTCCTGTTAAAGGTGAGATCACATGGTATTTGTCTTTCACCTCCTGGCTTAACCAACCCCCCCCTTTTTTTTATCCTCACCCAAGGACATTTTTTTTTTCATTGCTTTTAGAGAGAGAGGGAGGGAGAAAGAGAGAAACGTCAACGCATGAGAGAAGCATTAATCAGCTGCGCACCACCACCCCCCCGGTATGTTCCTGGACTGGGGTCGGGGTTGAGAATGAAACCCACAACGTAGGTATGTGCCCTGACCAGGAATCAGACCCACAACCTTTCAGTCACAGTATGACACTCCAACCAACTGAGCTGTACTGGCCAGGGAAAGAGGGTCAACCTTTTTAAAACCACTTCTTGGGAATCTTGAACTTAAACCCATCTGTAGGAATCTATCTTCTTTTTATCATTTTAACACCAAGTGCAATGCTGTGTAGATAACGAATGTTTAATAAATGTTTTCTTTATGGCAACGAGGAAATCTCATCAACAGTTTCACCAGATTAAAACAAATCTTGCTGGACAAGATGTTCTAGTATGGAAATAAAGGTGTATGGGAGGGCATAGCTGTAATGTTGTTAATTCACTATACTGTCTTCTACCGACATCATTTCTCTGAGTGGGCAATGGCTAAAATCATCTGTGATGTCCTAAAACTGTCAATTCCAATGGACTCCCTTTTCCACATGTATTGTTAGACCAGTCTGTATCTCATAATAATGTTGACACTCTTTCCCCTTTTGGCTTCCATGATATCCTTCTTTCTTACTTTTCTTCCTACTTCTGTGACTGCTCCCTTTCATCTCCTGTACAGATTTCATGTCTAACCCCTTCCATGTTATTTTTCTCTAATGTTCTACTGTTGACCTGTTTTTTCAGTTCTTCCTCTATATACACTGCAGGAGAAATGAAATAACTTCCATGGCTTTAACTAACACTCATATACTGATCTCCCTAGTTCACTATGCTCCAGCTAAACTGGGCTTTAGGTCCCCAGAATTTTAATCTCTCACCCAACTCTGGGCCTTTGTATATGCATATACTTTTCCCTAGAATGCTTTTCCTTAGAATGCTTTTCTTTGAGCTTTTCAAATGGCTGGCCCCTTTTCATATTTCAGGTCTCATTTTAAAAGTGACAAACCTATCTAAAGTAAAAAATAATAATCTCTCACAAATTACTATACTCTATCATAGCACCTTGGTTCCTTCTTGAACTTATTGTATGTACTATTTTATTTATCTGTTTATTTTCTGTCTCTCTCCCCACCCCCAGGGGACTGAAAGCTTTTACCATTGTCTCTCCAGTACCTAGTGCAGTGCTGGGCAGCCAGAGGATATTCAATAAATAGAGCATGGATGATTATGTGGACAGTGAGTCCACATTTAGCTAACCCAGATCTCTCTCCAGAGCAGAGCTGCTATTAGTACTGCAGCTATAACTGGATATCCTTTAGGCACCCTAAAGTCAACAGATACAAAACAGAACTCATTACCTTTACCCCAAATGTAGTCTTTTTTCTGTAATTTATATCAGCCACCATGACCCACTAAGCAATAATTAAACTGATGACCAAATTCTATAAGTTCTATATCCTTGCCATGTCTTATATCTGCCTTTGACTCTCCATTTCCATTGTCCTACTTTAGGTCCTTACCTTTCATGTGAATACAACAAGGTGCAACAAGTCTCACTGGTGCGTTTAGTCTCACCACCCACTCATCTTCCACACTAGTTTTTACAGATATTTCCCCCTATACACAACAATTCTGTTAATATAAATCTAATTGCATTACTTCAATACTCCCTGACGCCTGAGAGATGAAGTCTAACTTCTAAAATGTGTACACATTCATCTGGTCCCCATTTACCTCTTCATTCCAGCTAACTCCTAGCTCCACAACTACAGAGAAACTTGCTAAATTAGTGTGCTTCCTCTCCTCTGCCCATCTGCTGTTCTCTGTAGACTTCTTTTATCCTAATGGTATTTGCGGATGTGGACACGTGTGTGTGGTGTGGATGTGTGGATGTGCATACCTCCTTGTACTGGAAAATAAGCCCTCTGGCTATATCCCTGACACAGTATCTAACAGCACTAAGAGCCTACCTGGTAACTATTAAATTATTTTTGAATTTCTTTACCTCAGTTTCTTATAAGATTCTTGTATTTGACTCAGTTTTCCATTTATTTATTCACAAATTTTATTAAAGACTAGCAATTAAAAACCTTCAAATCCACCTAAATTCTCTATCAATTAAAGGCAACATGTAATAATGTCTTAGTTATCCTATTACATACATCAATTAATTGAATTTTTTATCTTGTTGAAGTTATACATACCAGAGGGGATGGCCTAAACTCTGCCTTTCTATAATTTTAACTCCATCTTGGTTTATGATGCTTCTTACTACATTCAAAGGCTATCAGAAACAGACCAGAAATAAATCTTTGCTATCTGTTTCAGTCATGTTATACCTGAAAGTCTAGTCTGAGGTGTTTTTTTTTTTAATGAGGTAAGTTGCCTGAAAATTTACAGCCCACAGATGCAATTAGCACTGAATAGAAGGGCACACTCATTTGACCACATATTCAGTATCTATCATTTGCAAGGTATTACACAAGATCTCTGGGGTTATAAAACTCAGTAGCTGTGCTCGCTTTGGCAGCACATATACTAAAATTGGAACAATACAGAGATTAGCATGGTTCTTGCAGAAGGATGACACGCAAATTCATGAAGCATTCCATATTTTTAAAAAACTACGGTACATTTACACAATGGAATTCTATGCAGCAGAAAGAAAGAAGGAACTCCTACCCCTTGCAACAGCATGGATGGAACTGGAGAGCATCATGCTAAGTGAAATAAGCCAGGAAGTGAAAGACAAATACCATATGATCTCACCTTTAACAGGAACCTTACCAACAAAACAAACAAACAAGCAAAATATAACCAAAGACACTGAAATTGAGAACCGACTGACAGTCACCAGAGGGGAGGGGGAGGGAAGATCAGGGGAAAAGCGGAAGGGTTTATAGGAACAAGTATAAAGGACACATGGATAAAAACTAGGGGGGTGGAAATGGGAGGGAGGTGGGGAGGGCTGGGGCGGTGGGCTGGGATGGGAGTAAAAGACAAAAAACTGTACAACAATTAAAATAAAAAAATAAAAAAATTAGAAAATGCGAAAAAAAAAAAAAAAAACCAACTCAGTAGCTGCTTTCAAAGTACTTATACATGAATGTACTAATAGCTCACATATTTTCAGCATAACACTTATTTTAAAAAGATTTTCTTTATTTATTTTTAGAGAGAAGGGGAGATAGGGAGAGAAACATCCACATGGATCAGCTGCCTCCCATATGCGCCCAACCCACTGAGCCATACCAGTCAGGGCTTCGGCATACTTCTTTAATAAGAAGAACAGGAACTTCCGGCCAAGATGGAGGCGTAGGTGGATACACTGTGCCTCCTCTCACAACCAAAATTAAGGACAACAAAGATTTAGAAACAAGAAAACAACCAGAACTCATAGAAAACTGAACTGCATGGAAGTCCAACAACCATTCATCCAGACCGGTAAGAGGGGTGGAGTCACAGCAGGAAAAAGTGGAGGTACAGACCAGGCAAGCAGCAGCGGCTGGCAAACCCCAGGTGCACAGGCAGTGGCTAGCGGACCCCGGGCATAGGGTGGCAACTGTGCAGACCCAGCGAGGCTGCGCAAGGCGGCTGGCTGACCAGGTGGTCCCACATTCCTGTGCAGATAATCTAGGCAAAGGGGAAGCAGCGGAAGGGACTGGAATCTGAGAGAGAGAGGAGCAAGTGCCATTGTTTCCTCTGGGACCCTGCCCCCACTGGGCTGCCCCACCCTGGGGAACACCTAAGGCTTCACCCCTCACTAGGTAACAGCTGCGACTAGACCAAAAAAAACAACAACAACAACAAAAAACAGAAACAAAAATGGCTCAAACCAGAGAACAAATCAAAGCCCTGAGCCAATTCATCTAAGCAACAAAGAGATAGCCAACCTATCAGATGCACAGTTCAAAGCACTGGTCATCAGGATGCTCACAGAAATGGTTGATTTTGCTCACAAATTAGATGAAAAAATGAAGGCTACAATAAGTGAAATGAAGAAAAATGCACAGGGAACCAATAGTGATGGGAGGAAAAATGGAACTCAAATCAATGGAGTGGACCAGAAGGAAGAAAGAAACAACCAAACAGAAAACAAGGAAGAAACAAGAATTCAAAAAAATGAGGAGAGGCTTAGGAACCTCCAGGACATCTTTAAACATTCCAACATCCGAATTATAGGGGTACCAGAAGAAGAAGACAAAGAGCAACAAGTGGAAAACTTATTTGAACAAATAAGAAAGGAGAACTTCCCCAATCTGGGAAAGGAAACAGACTCCCAGGAAGTCCAGGAAGCTCAGAGAGTCCCAAACAATTTGGACCCAAGGAGGAACACACCAAGGCACATCATAATTACATTAGGCAAGATTCAAATGAAGGAGAGAATTCTAGAAGCAGCCAGAGATAAGGGGATAGTCACCCACAAAAGAGTTCCCATCAGACTGTCAGCTGATTTCTCCAAACAGACCTTCCAGGCAAGAAGGGGCTGGAAAGAGGTATTCCAAGTCATGAAAGTCAAGGACCTACATCCAAGATTGCTCTATCCAGCAAAACTTTCATTTAGAATGGAAGGGAAGATAAAGTGCTTCTCAGATAAGGTCAAGTTCAAGGAGTTCATCATCACCAAGCCCTTATTATATGAAATGTTAAAGGGACTCATCTAAGAAAAAGATGATAAAAATTATGAACAGTAAAAAGAGAGCAAGCTCACAGATATTAACAACCAGACCTAAAACAAAAGCAAACTAAGCAAATGAGTAGAACAGGAACAGAAAAACAGAAATGGAGATCACATGGGGGGTTAGCAACAGAGGAGTGGGAGGAGAAGAGAGGGGAAAAGGTACAGAGTAAATAGCATAGACGGTGGGTAGAAAATAGACAGGGGGAGGGCAAGAATAGTGTGGGAAATGTAGAAGCTAAAGAACTTATGACGCATGGACATGAACTAAAGGGGGGGAATGTGGGTGGGAGGGGGTGTGCAGGGTGGAGGGGAATGATGAGGAAAAATGGGACAACTGTAATAGCATAATCAATAAAATATATTTTAAAAATAAAAAGTAAAAAAATAAAATGGTAAAAAAAATAAGAAGAACATAAGAAGTGGCAAGGCTGTAACATGAAAATGGTACTTTTGAAAGGAGTTTACTGAAAAAGGTCCAGCAATGACAAGGTGAAATAAAAAGCATGTTCTGCTTTTAGGGGATTCTTGGTCAGACTCTCTATAATTGGCTGTTCTGTATCTATATTTTCACAGGCAGTACTGACTTAATGTGTTCAGTATCTCAGGTCTGTTGATGTCATCTCAATGATCCTCTTTTCTTCCTGCCATGAAGCAAGCCCACTAGCAGCTCTAAAGCTTTTTTCCTTACCTTACTAATGAAAGCTCGCAATGAGGCAAATACATGTTTCAGCGAGACTTCAGACTGTCCATTTTTTAGAAAAGCAAGATGAATATCAAATACTTTTTTCATTAATGGGTTGTGGCCATCATTGTTTAAAAGTTGACTCTATAAAACATGAAAAAAAGTACATTTTGTAGAAATAGTTTATATCACCCACCTCCCAGAATGAGAGGACTTGATAATACCTGTTTATCAATCCACTGAAAGTTTCAGGAAAACAAAAGGTTTAATTTTAAAACACCTGTGTCATCCTTCAACTTGGAAATCTTGAAATACTACATAAACCACATCTATACTTGATTCTATCATTTTAAGCATAGATGAAAAAATTATTTTTCCAATGTAACACATCAAATACAAACTAGTATGGGAAGAGAAATTTCTATTAAACTAAACATATTACTTCTCAATGAAGAAATCAGTAAATTTAAAATGGACACAAGGCAAGTCGCCTTTGTATTTCTCTGAGGGGAACCAAGTAATGTTAGAATTAAGGAAAACACCTGTTTTACTTTAAAAGTCCACTATCTAATTTACTTTTCAAAGTATGTTTAGTGTAAGATATGCTTTGTCACTGGTGAAAAACTAACCCATCTATGAATAGAGAAAGTAATAGGTATCACAAAATTAAATAGATCATGTAAATTGCTTTAACACTCCTTGTAAAGAGAGACAGAAAAGAAATAACAAATTGTAGAGAAATATCTACTGGATTGTGAACCTTTAAAAAAAAGCCTTGGTTAACTTCTCCAGCCCTATTCTCCTATCCCTCAAACAACTAGCAGGTTACAACTTGGCTGAAAACCACCACCAAAAACCAAAAGAATATGCAAAGTTGTGACAAATCTAAATGTAGCATTGACAGGCCAGAATCCATGAATGGTGTTAGATTTTTCTGGCTGTTTCCCTTAGTCTATACCCAAGCAAGGTGTAGACTCTTGTGATGATGGGCCTCGATCTGAATCCTGAGTCTGCCACATGCCAGCTCTATGGCATTAACCTCCCTGTGAGCTTCAGTTTGTTCATTTTTCAAATGGGAATAATATTATCTATATCAGAAAGCTATTATGAAGATTAAAAGTAAGTTCATATTTGTATTTTTATGTTTATTAAGGTATAATTTACATACCATAAAATTTACCTATTTTAAGTGTACGGTTCAATTATTTTTATTATATTTACAGAGTTATTCAACCATGACAATCCAATTTTAGAGCATTTCCATCCCTCAAAAGCATCCCTGGTGCCCATTTGCAGTCACACACCTTTCCCTCCCCGAACCCCACAATAAACAACTGAGTTAATATTTGTAAAGCAGTTAGGGTAGCACCTGACATCTACCAAGAGGCATGTTTGTTAATTAAATAAGCATCTGAATAGGAGGAATGAATACAATAGAAGCCTTGAGACCAAATATCCTTCTTTATTGGCACAATGAAAAATGAATTTGGTTTGCTTTACAAATGAAAACAAACTTAATATTTCATAAAGGGATTCTGAAGTTTATCTTTTTTAAAAAATTTTTATTGTGTTCAATTACAGTTACCTGCATTTCCCCCCCAGCCCCAGCCAAATGCCCCTCCGTCCCTTGCTTACACCCTCCCCCTCCCCCTTGGTGATGGCTATTTCTTATTAGTATAATAACTAATTCAGTTTTCCCTAATGAGCCTCTCTGAAAAGTACAGAAGGGGGAGAAAAGAAAAAAATTACCTGTATAACTCAGGTGAAAGCAAGATTTTTTACTTTGAGTTCTCGTAATGAGGTTACATTACAGCTATATAGTTTTTACTCTTCAAAGCAGTCTCACATCCATTACCCCAGTTTACTCCTTTAACAACCCTGCAAGGTCACTGCCTTTACCTTATTCTTTTTAATCATAGCGATGATGATTCATACTGTGAGGCAAACATCTAAGAAAAAACACTAAGCACCTGACTAGGGAAGCTAGCCAGCCTGTCTGGACATCATCCAGCCTAAGAAGAGAGCTCATCAAAAGAGGCATTTGAGCAAACCGATTCTATTTTAATAAAAAGTATGAAATAGAATGATTTTTAAACGCAAAACTAAAACAGTTGAATTTAAGAGGCAGAGGGGAGCTTGAGAGCAAATTAGTCCAATCCCCTCACTTCATGGATTTGAATATCATTGAATTCCCAAGGTCACACCGTAGACAAACTCAATCTGCCATACAAATTTCCTGATTATTCATTGGGACTTTCTCAGTACACTAAGCTTCCTCTGGTTACTTTTTGTATAATGTTTTCTTTACAGTGATACCTGCTGAATTCTAACTCCTCATTCTTACCTTGAAGCACTGGGTGAAAAATGATATGGTATCTAGTACTGTTAAAGAAACTTCAGTAGCAGTATTGCCTTCAAGAAGTGCCTGATGGAAAATGTCTGCTTCAGTTGTTGTAGAACCTAGGGGAAAAAAGTAAATTATAACTGCCACACAAAGAGATTCACATAACAGTTTTGAATGATTTTTACCCTCCAAAAAACTCAGATAGACAAGCAAGAAGAGAGGAGGCTGTTGATATTTGCAGATCTAATGAGTTTCACAGTATTTATTACTGAATCAAATATGGTCTTGGTTGATCAAGTCTGTGAGTTTTTACTTCAGCTTTGGATCAACAGCTCTGCACACATAATTAAGTACCCACTTCTTTGGAGACAAGATATCAATGATGAACTGTGGCGATGTTACTAGGAAATAAACCATGTGGGAGGCATTTTAGGCTGTGCAAGCTGTAAGATGTATTTTTTAAAGGTCTTGAGTCTGTTAGCTCAGGGCCCATCTGCTCAAGACATTTATTTTTATTATTAGTCCTTATCACAAGTCCAGTTTTGCTGGCTTCCTTGCCTGCAAGCTCCAGAGAACTGTATGGAAATTAAAGTTTTCCTACTCTTTGGATTTTTAATGAACATTTGCTTTTCAGAGGATAGCTTCCATTGTCCTACTTGCTTTGTTAATACTTCAACTGTGTGAAATACACTTTTGTCAAAATCATGTTTACGATTCTTTTAACTTTTGCAGTCAGCTCAGTATATGTAATCCCTTAAAATCATTGAACAATACTAACTCTAAATAAATATTATAGGTACTATTATGTTATACTATTACACTATTACTACATTAAAGTTTAACAATAGCAATGAAGGATATCCAATGTAAGTAAGAACAACAATTCAGTGGGAAAAATTAATTTCTTTAATATTGAACTAAGGAAAAAATACTGTTACCTAAAATTGCTGGAAAAACATGCATATTTTATTATAGTCATGTATGATAAAAATGGTATATAAACACAGATATGCAAATAAATCCATGTATGGGAAATCATTTTCAATTATACTCATTATTTTAAACCAGGACTTCTTTAAGGTTAAATAGTATTAATAGGTCTGTCTCAAAAGGATACCCTACACACATTTTTACTTACTATGATTAAGTGTAAATGAACTTTCCAGGCTACTAAGATGCTGAAGCCGGGCCTGCATTACTCCTGATCTGTTTCGAAGAGCTGGCATGGTTTGTGATTTTCGGTCTACTCCAAAGTGTTTTGACAGCCAGGCATCATGCACCCTAAAATAAAATTTAGTTAGGAACTACAGTACTGTAATACTATGTCTCAATGTTAGGTGTTTTTTTAAGTAAAAAAAAATTAGGTTGCTACATAAACACTATAGCATGATCAATATTCTTCCAATTATTACTTGTCTTAAATAAGATATCACTGAAAACTGAATGTTTTAATGTATATTCAAAAGAGCTGATACTACAAGAATATAATTAAGAAATTTAGAGAGTTATTTACTTCCTTCCTCCTTATCCAAAACATCAGTGTAAAGTGGACAACACTCAAGATTCAGTCTTTTCTCAGGCAGTAAGGAAGGACAAGAGTTGGTGAAAACAGTGAGAGGGCTACTCAACAGTTGAAATGCGGGGTTGGGGACAGAATTCTTGGATGTTTAAGAAAGAGTGCCAGTTAAATGTTTGTGAACTTAAGTTAAACTTGGACCAGAAACTTTTACTGTTTAAACATGTCTATTGCGAGACTTTTCAATTTTTTCCTTTAATATTAAGAGTTCCACTAAAAAATTACAACTGGGTCATACAAAAACAAAAGAAGAAAAAAGAGTAAAGAATATGTCTATTCTCTTGGAAACACAGTGGGAGAGTCAGCAGAATATTATAGGTTAAGGCTCATGGTTGTCGTTACCATGCCAGCTTCAAGTCATGAGGAAAGACAGCAGAAACTGTCACCCGAATTACCTATTATTAGGATGTTCCAGAGACTCAGCAATTATAAACACCACCTAAACAGCCTCTTCAATTTTGGGAAGTGCGATGGTATTTAACATAAAAAAATGAACTCAAGATTATCTGAGTTCCTTTAATGACTAACTCTTCCTCTAAAACTATTTCTATTTCATTGAAATAGTTAAACAGTATTAATATGTCTGTTTTAAATGGATACCCTACACACATTAAGAAAAATAAGTAGTATTTTCCTTAGGGTTCCTCAGACATTTTTTAAATATTTATTTCAGTATGACGTAAACAACAAAAAGAAGAAATAGAAAATTGATAATGTATATCCCACTCACTGTTGCAATTTGTTTATTTAGCAACTGAAGTGAGTACTGATAGTTTGTAAATAAAAGTACAGACCTTACAATTATTCTCACTTTATGGTTTCCTGCCTTCTCCTGGATCTAGCCCTTTCTCACACATCCTTTAGGAAAGACAGCATTTATTCCAGGACTAGGACAGAAACTCTACATATAGGGCTACCATTACCCTACACAAAACTTAAATGTATCAGCTCACATTAGTTTAATTTAAACTTTGAGTTGAGATATGTGACACAAATCATTGGTTGTCCTTTTTTAATTCTACTGAATTTACTGGGGTGACACTGGGTAATAAAATTATATAGGTTTCAAGTGAATTCAAAATGAATAATCTAGTTTTTACATTGTGTGATCAAGATTGCCCTCTGTTGGAAGAATAGGAAAAAAGTGGAAATTACCATGCTATGGGAATTACCTTGCTATGTTTCTTTTCCCCATGTATCTAAAGTGAAACAAACACACTCTAGAAAGAAAAACAGTAGCATGTCAGTAAAATAGTATCATTCTCTGCAATTTAACAAGTAATATTTAAAAACCACATGTTTCAAAGAATGACCACTTAAGTCATATTACAATATACATTTTGGTAGACAGAAATAAATATACACATATCTACCTAGGGGCCTGCCATATATCTTTTTTACATTTGTTAAAATTACATCAGCATCAAAAAGGCCGGTATCTTCATATACAATTTTAACAACATAAAAACCTATCAATGTAAATCATCCTTTGTGCTCTATGACACATCAAAACCAAGGTCTCTAGTATAGTTATTAATACCTAAAAAAGGTTCCTAGGTCCTAAAAATTGGGGTAATTGCTGTACTTTTTTTAATAATGGCATTAAAATACTTTCAATTACTGAAAATGTCAAACACATACGAAATTACAGAGGACAGCATATTAACCTCCCACGTACCAAGCACCCACCAGCCTCAACAATTATGAACTCATAGCCATTCTTCTTTAACCTCTACCCTGAATAGGTCCTCTGCTCTCCCTCCACTCTCCCTACCTCCCAGAATTTTTGAAGTAAATCCCCAATATCATATACATATATTTTTTAAAGATTTTATTTATTTGTTTTTAGAGAGGGGAGAAGAGAGGGAGAGAAACATCAATGTGTGGTTGCGTCTCACATGTCCCCTACTGGGTACACGGCCTTCAACCCAGGCATGTGCCCTGACTGGGAATAGAACTGGCAGCCCTCTGGGGTGCAGGCTGGTACCCAATCCACTGAGCCACACCAGCTGGGGTCATATATTTTCATTAGTAAATATTTCAATATAATTAGAGTAGTTTATTTTCTTTTTAATCTTAACTGCTATTTTGTTTGCTACCATTCTCTGCAAAATTTTGATATTTATGCATTGATTATTCTCTTTGTGTTTTGGTAGACATGCACATACAATATATGTGTAGCATTTAAAATTTTCCCACATGTCATTGTAATTCTTTTCATTAAGAACATAAAAATAGCTCAATATACTGTACAGAGTGGGGTAAAAGTAGGTTTACAATTATTCATATGAAAAATACAATAATTAATAAATAATAACACAAGAATTGTGTTTTGCATACTCACAACTTTAACACTACTTTTGTCCCACCCTGTATAGAATATCTTCCCACTTCTACCTACAAAAAAAAGAGACTAGATTTTTTCAAATACCTTGGAATGAAGATATCTATATCAATGTTTTTCATCTATGCATTTCTGAAGTGGGTGGAATTACTCAGCTCTATCTTACAGTACAAATTCTAAATTACAATAATTTAAACTGCTCTATTAAGCGAGTATCTGCTCTGAATGATTTAGGACAGCTGATGGCAATTCTAGTTTTCCAGATCACAGAAAGTCTCCTTCTAGACTATAAAGATGGCCTATCATTAGATAGAGTTTTCTGTAATATCACAAGCATTTCATCACTATGCTTTTCTATGTGTGAAAAACCTGTATGTCAGCATTTATATTATCAAGAGTTGAACATTTCCTACAGTAACTAGCAAATAAGATGTTGAAACCAGGAAAAAGGTAATATTTTTTATGCGTAAAAATTAAACTCCCCCACATAAGAGGAAAATTTGTGAAAATAAGTTAACTTACTCTAAAAGTATAAGAATGTTTATGAGCTCCTGAGGAGATACTTTATTCCAGTAAGTTAAGAGAGTATCTGAAAAATGGAATAAATAAAGTATTAGTTCTTGAAATAATTAGAGCAAATAACATTGTGAACCCCAAAGTACTAATATCTTAGCTTCAGCAACCATCAAGTCATGCTCATTTCTGCCCAATACACACACTGTATTCTTTTGTATTAATTTCAAATATATCCTTTAATCTGTAATTATTTTAACTTCAAAATTTTTATTTCGCAAGTGTCCTTTTTGGATAGCTTATTTCAATCTTCATATCATCCCTAAAAACAAAGGAAGGGAAGTATACCGGGTCTTTTCAATGAACTTCCCAAAATTTTATGCAAGATAGTGTATTTATGCATATTTTGCTGAAGGGTGGGGGTGTCAAGTACATTTGCCTGCTACCCAAAGGGCTCTCTAAACCCAAAAGTCTGAGAACTGTAAACTTTAGAAGAGACAATTTTTTTCCCTCTTCTTTGCCTTTGGATTATAAACTCTGGAGTCCTAGCAACACACACATACCAACTATTTCAGATATAAAAGTGCTTTAAATCTATCATATACACATATCTTTTTTCCTATTTCTTTACTCTGAACACACCTACTTACGGAGATACTTAAAATAGGAAATTGCCGCCACTTAACTTTCCAATCCTTTCTCATCCTATTAGATATAACTAATGGTGTGAGCAGATCCTCTTCTAAAAATGTAAACATTTCGGAGACATAGCAGAACTACGCAAATGACCAAATTGTAAGCCAAGCTAGAGCGCTTGAAGATAGAGATGGAGGACTAGGCAATATTGGCCATACGGGGGAGGTAAAAAGGAGGGAGGGGTTTTTATTTTACTTCCTTTTTTTTTAAAGAGTACTGACAGTTTCTAATGATTATAAAATACTGATCATCAAAAATAAAAATGCTAGAATTCAATCAAAGTAGTTTTTTTTTTTTTTACTTAAGCTAACAGTAACTTCTGGTCCCCGTCCATCCCCCCCCCCCCGCAATCTCCTGCGTTTGGACGCTTCTCAGCTCAGAGAAGCTGGATACCCAGAAGTCAGCGGGTTTCCGGCCTCTTCACGACGGCAGAGCCCAGGCGCCATCTTCTCTTTCCTGCGTGCTGGCTTTGCTCGTGAAAAGGCTGAAACTGCCTTTACACAAGAAATCCAGGACACTTTCTTTCCATACCTGAGCCGTTCCTGAGCCACCCCTGCGCCCATACCGTGCCCAGAAGAAGCTTCATATAAGGTCTGTGAAAGGGGTGACGGGTTTATCCCTGCCGTGGCCTAACGCTAGTCAGGAACTCTTAAACCGTCTTCTCGTCAGAAGTGTCATCAGGCCAGTTGTCTGTCTCAACCATTTCCAAATCCCAAACCGGTGAGACATGATGCAGGCAGGGAATGAGGGTGGCGAAGATGGGAAAGATTATCAGATATATCCAGAAACTGATAAATTGGCGTTAAGTGTATGTGATGCATCGAATGACGATTTCAAAAAAACCTGGCTAACACTCAAAGAGCTCCATGATAAAGAGCTATACCGTTTACAGGCAAAATTAACCAGTTTGAGGAAAGAGCGATTGGTAGACAGGAGGACAAGCTCCATAGCCAAAATTAAAGAGTTGACGGAGCAACAAAAAGTCCTCAATGACACCATTCAGGCCTTGCGACATCAGTTAGAATCAAAAACGTGTGAACGCTGTACAGTGAATGAAACATACAGGAGTACACTACAGCAAGAATTTAATGCTATGCAGCAAGAAAATCTTCAGTTTATTGCTGAGCTCACTGCAGAAAGGGATAAACTAAGAGAAGAAAATAAAATGCTTTCCGAAAAACTTAAATCGTCTCAGCAAAAGTTCAGTCCTTCATCCAGTGATGATGACTTTATTCCTTGTACTCAAGGGACTGCCTCAGTTTTTATGGTCAAGGACCCTGAGGAAGGAAATGATGTGTATCAGCCTATGAAATTTTTAGAGCAGTTGCTAGGTCCTGAAGAGGTAAAATCTGAAGAGGAAAAAGAAGAGCAACAGAATTCACAGCTTCCACCTATATTTCATACTCCAGACCTCTTGGACATGGCAGAGACCTCTTACGAGAACCTTGAGACCTCTTACGAGAACCTTGCCTCTGACACCACCAGTAAGCCTACCACAGAAGGTAGCGACTACCAGAAATCACCTGTTTTTCCCTCAGTATCTACATATAGTTTTCAAAGGGGGCATGGATTTAAAACTGTATCAAACCTTTCTGAAGTCAACCTTGACCAGGCAAAAGAGAAACAAATGTTTAGAAATAAGATCTCCATACAGAAGACCTCTACTCATGTGCACTTCCCTTGGAAAATTTCCAGTATTACTGAAGAACAAAACCCAGAAATTCAAGTAGTATCTGAAACTTCAGAGGAAAGCATGCCTGAAAAGCCAACCAGATCTGGCCCTTTTACATTGAAAAGGGAAACAAGCTTTACAAATGTATTTCCTTTAGACTACGCAAACAGAAAAAGATCAATTGGTATTCCTCGTTATGACATTGGGGGTTCAGAGGGAGGTGGCAGTTGCCAGATAGCTTCCAGTGAACAACCAACTCAGCGAAATACTAATGAATCTACAGGTGTTGCTAAGCCTCAAGATGGTAACCAGAGTTCCACTTCGGGGTCTAAGATAAAAAGAAAACCCAGGATGCAGTCTGAAAAAAGGAAGTAGCTATCCCTATCCTCTCTCTTAAACTGCTTTTCTCTCACAAAAGGACAGTTTTGCAGTTAATTCCCACTATGTAACTGATGACCTGACTCTGATTGTTTCTCAAGACAATAATAAACAAGGCAATAGGACTAAAACATAGTTTGAAAATGTCTAAGACTTTTAAACAGTGAATTATTGCCAGTTAATAAACTACAAAGACCAAATATTTAGAGGGAAGCTCTCTCTACTTTCATAAGAAAGTATCTTTTTGTTGAAATTAAGTTACTACTGTTTATGAACCAATAAAAAAAGCCAAGAGAAGACCTGAAGGGAGTTCCATTTTGTTGAAACTAAGTTGATACTGTTTATGAACCAATAAAGAAAAAAGCCCGGAGAAGACCTGAAGGGAATTCAACATTTAAATTCATATGGAGTGACTAAAATAAATTATGAACCTGACTAAGCAAAGTAACTACAAGACATCCATTGATGAAGACCTAGAAGCCAATGCTTTTTGGAATAAAATGAATATGACTTTAAAGATAACATATAGCATATGACTTTACATGTACAAAAGATAAAAAGATGTGACACAGACTGTGTACTACTTATTAAAAATGTGCTCTTAAAAATCAAAAAGCAAAAGTAGAAGAAAGAAACCTAATTAACAAAGACCAAATATTTAGCAAGTAAAGGTCAACATTTACAAAAGAAGGAGGACCTATGAAGTTCTCAAGAAACGAAGCAGTTATGGTTTTACCCATGACATTAAAAAAGAAGCCAGGAGCTTATCACTGGTATATGGTATGTACACATGCATGTGCGTGGTGCATGCCGTGTGTGTGTGCCACAGTATATGACATGTGTGTGCATGTGCCACATGGGTATGCACATGTACTGGAGTGGAAGGGGGAGAACAAGTCTGCAATGCATCTCTCCCTCCTCCTTTCTTCTCTCCACCACCCCCAACCCAATCTTAACTTTCCCTGAGCTGGGTAATGAATTGTTTTTTTCATCTTTTTTCATGTGTCTTTTGAGTCTTTTGTTTTAAACAAATTTATTGAGAAAAACTCATGTACCATAAAACTCACCTACTTAAACAGTACAACAATTTATAGTATATTCAGAGAGTTGTAAAACCATCACCAGTTATAGAATATCTTCATCACCCTATTAAGAAACCCCATACATGTTAGCAGTCACTGCCTACATACATCCCCCCACTTTTCACCTTATGGGAAGACATAAATAGTGAGCTACAGCTGTGGTTGTTAACTGATCCATCCTCTCCTGGTACAAAATACCATCAGATTGAAAATGGTCTCTCTCTACTCATTTCTTTCCCAAAATACAGAGGCCCATCACACAGCCTCAATATATTTTACTTTAAGTCATACATTCTTAGAACTTAAAAATGCCAATTATTTTTATCTACTGCTTTAAGATTTTATTTATTTTAGAGGGGGAGGAGGGAAGGAGAACAAGAGGGAAAGAAATATCGAGGTGAGAGAGAAACATCGATCAGCTGCCTCAGACGCGCCCTGACCCAGGACCGAACCCGCGACCCAGGACCGAACCCGCGACCCAGGCCCGAACCTGCAACCCAGGCACGTGCTTTGACGGGGAATCGACCCAGCGACCCCTTCGCCTTGCAGGATGACACCCAGTCAACTGAGCCACATCGGTCAGGACTTATCTACTGTTTTATTAATGTACCTTAGAATTTATTGTTCATGTCTAGATACTGATTTGTTTTAATATCTCTCTAATTATCAACTTACTTTGTTTTATTATATTATTTATCCTGTATTACAAACAAGATTTAAAGCAAGTAAATAGAAAATAAGTAAAAGATAATGACTGTGATGCTCGGAACCCAGGTGCTTTTATGTTATTCATTCTTGCATATTTTTTGAGCAAAAATACTCAGAAAAGGAAGGGACAGAAAAGGGAGAGAAATGTGTGAATAAATGTAGTATTTCAGAAAAGATAAGTCGATTATTCTTACAGATCCAGAAGACATGTAATTGATGACAATCTTTTGGTCATACTGTATCATATAATGTAAAAGAGGAACTGATAATACTAGTAAATAATATACAAGGGGGACCCCAAAAAACTGAGAATTTATTTATAAAAAATTGTGTTTCTATTCTTATATGTTTACACTTCAGTCCCCTTCAAAGTACTTTCCATTTGATGCAATACACCTATCAAGATGTTATTTCCACTGCTCAAAATAGTTTTTGAATTCTTTGATTTTGATGCCTTTTAGCGCTTCTGCCATTTTTTGTTTCCCCTCTTCTACATTGGCAAAATGTTTTCCTTTGAAAGTTGCTTGGGGTGAGATCTGGTGAATAGGGAGAATGGGGCATGGGGGTTATGCCATTTCTGGTCAAAATATGCTGAACACTCAGTGCAGTATAGGCAGGAGCGCTTGTAAATCGCCCATCATGAAATGGGCAAACATGTTTAAAGAGTCTTCAAAAAAATTCAGTGACGCTGAATGCAGCCTCTTACTCCAACGCCAGCTGGTACACTGATACAGGTGGGTTCCTAGAACACTCACTCACCTAGCAGGGAAAGCCTATACTATAAGCAGCCTGTCCTCTAAAAGATAATTCTGGGTTTTTGGGGGTCCCCCCTTGTAATTACACACCAAAGGGGAAAAAAGAACCTGAAAAAGAACTTGAAAATGTGTAAAACCATACAGTGGTAGTATGAAAGCAACAATGGCATTTCTTATTCTCAAAGAACCCTTCCTGTTTTTTTTTTTGTTTGCTTATGTTTTTTTCCAAATCCTGGGTCAAATAAAACCTAAAGTATTAAATATAAATTCTGTTTACTGTTAATTTTTTTTGTTTATAGTGGTCATTTAATGCATTATATGCTCTGCATGAAAAATGTTTAGCACTTCTAAAACTATTACCTCATTTTAGAAATTAAATTTTAAATTAAAAAGGTATTTCAAAGAATCAAGTGTATATGACTGAAATGAACATTTTAAGTTAAAATACAGGGACATTTTTAAGGTCAGAGTTTTCAAAGATCTGTTTCTAATGAGCATGTGTTCTAGATGATGGTCAAAGATTTGTTGCATGAAACTGAGCCTATGGGACAGATGTCTAGTAGAGTCCAGGCTCCATATGCTGGAAACTCACCTTCAGAAATCATTTTTACTATATACAAGTAGCACATCAAGAGGCTTCTTATTTCATACTGATCCAATCTGTTATACTGGGATACACTGCTCCTTGTAGAACTCTGCCGGATCTGTAATTTAAACACAGGAATTTTGTGAACAATATTGGTACAGCAGTTTCCCATACCCTTTAACTCAACAACTTTTTTATCATTAGTTCTGTTTGGGAAAATTCTAAGCATAAATCCAAATTTCATATTATACTTGGAAGGTAAATGGGCTGACTCTTTGTTGCTACCACCCCTAGTAATATCACTGGAAATTACCTTGGGTCTTTATCAAGATATAGCCATGAATACTGTGAATGTTTAATTCCTGTAAGCCCTTTGTTTCAGGAGTAAAAAATTTTAAATAATCATATGTAGCTACTCTAGGAAAAATACCTTTTTTCATCAAGGAGGAACCTAACTAAGGTACATGGAAGTATATGAAACACTTTCAAAACCTCTCCTTGGAGTTTATTAAAATCCAAACTCCAAGTTATAGGTCCAAAATCTATCTTAAAAAAGGCTAATGACATCACAAGATAAATACAATAAGGAGGACTCAGTAATACTTCAAAACTAGAGCTTCTATAAAATAGTGATGTTCCTATCATTTAATCACTTTGGTTAATATATTGATTGTTAAGCATGACAAGATCTGACCCATTTGGGGATTTATATGAAGAGTATAATCTCCTATAGAATTTGCCCTTGTTAAGAATCAATACTTTCAGTTGAGCTAAACTGGGCTGGGGGATATACATTTAACAAAGGATTTACTAAGAAAGAACTTTCAGTTGGAGTAAAACATCTAGGTTCTGAATGCTTTAGCTGTGTGACACTAGCAAGTCATTTAACCTCTTTGTCCTTTATTTGCCTTACTTATGACAGTATCTGTTGTCATAATTCTAAATGGTGTGAAGTAGAAACCTTTTTGAATAAATTACTATTTATCCAAAGGCTCAAGGAAATACAATCCAGTGGTTCTCAAGGGCTGGTTCCCAGCCAGAAGCATCAGCATCACCTGGGAACTTAGAAATACAAATTAGCAGGCCCCACCCAAGGCCCCTATCAGAAACTTGAGGGCTGAGGCCCAGCCATCTATTTTATTAAGCCTCCCAGGGGATTTTGATGCACACTACAAGTGCCATGATATAGGAGAAAAAGTGCTGGAATTAGAAAATCTGGGTCCAGGTCTAGCCTTGCCAGAGTTGTGTGACTGTCCTAAATCACCATCTCAGTTTTCATTTGTAAGCTGAAAGTTGAAATTTACTATTTTTATTGACCTTTCTAACTCTATGACTATGATTTTGCATAGCAGCATAACAAGGTTTTACTGGCTAAAATGAGGTTTCACTTCAAACAATATCCCCTAAACTTTAATGTTAGGCTTGAAAAACTAAGAAAGAATTGGAGAGTACATTCTGATGAAGTACTATTCAGTATCCACTGGGATGCTGAGATCCTCAATTCGGAGCCTAATATTTTTCTCCCAAGTTAATGTAATTACTCTATTATAAAAGAATGAAAGGGTGAAATAATCCTGACAGGAACAGATTTGTTTTTTTTAAATTATATTTTATTGATTATGCTATTACAGTTGTCCCATCTTCCCCCCTTCATTACCCTCCACCCTGCACACCCCCTCCCACCCACATTCCCCCCTTTAGTTCATGCCCATATGTCGTAAGTTCTTTAGCTTCTACATTTCCCTCACTATTCTTGCCCTCCCCCTGTCTATTTTCTACCTACCATCTATGCTACTTGTTCTCTGTACCTTGTCCCCCTCTCTCCTCCTCCCACTCCCCCATTGCTAACCCTCCATGTGATCTCCATTTCTGTGTTTCTGCTCCTGTTGTAGTGGTTTGCTTAGTTGGCTTTTATTTTAGGTCTGGTTGTTAATACCTGTGAGTTTGCTGTCCCTTCACTGTTCATATTTTTTATCTTCTTTTTTCTTCGATAAGTCCCTTTAACATTTCATATAATAAGGGCTTGGTGATGATGAACTCCTTTAACTTGACCTTATCTGAGAAGTG
>PVKU01002665.1:73777-214541 GCA_004027475.1 Anoura caudifer
GCTTTGCTGGATAGAGCAATCTTGGATGTAGGTCTTTGATTTTCATGACTTGGAATACCTCTTTCCAGCCTCTTCTTGCCTGTAAGGTCTCTTTTGAGAAATCCGCTGACAGTCTGATTGGAACTCCTTTGTAGGTGACTGTCCCCTTATCCCTTGCTGCTTCTAGAATTCTCTCCTTCATTTTAATCTTGGCTAATGTAATGATAATGTGCCTTGGTGTGTTCCTCCTTGGGTCCAACTTCTTTGGGACTCTCTTGGCTTCCTGGACTTCCTGGAAGACTATTTCCTTTGCCAGATTGGGGAAGTTCTCCTTTATTATTTGTTCAAATAAGTTTTCCACTGGTTGCTCTTCTTCTTCCCCTTCTGGTACCCCTATAATTTGGATGTTGGGATGTTTTAAGATGTCCTGGAAGTTCCTAAGCCTCTCCTCATTTTTTTGAATTCTTGTTTCTTCCTTTTTTGCTTGGTTGTTTCTTTCTTCCTTCTGGTCCACTCCATTGATTTGAGTCCCAGTTTTCCTCCCATCTCTGTTGGTTCCCCATGCATCTTTCTTCATTTCACTTATTGTAGCCTTCATTTCTTCATCTAATTTGTGAGCAAAATCAACCAATTCTGTAAGCATCCTGATCACCAGGGTTTGAATTGTGCATCTGATAGGTTGGCAATCTCTTCATCGCTTAGATAAATTGGTTCTGGGGCTTTGATTTGTTCTCTGGTTTGAGCCATTTTCATTTCTGTTTTTTTTTTGTTTTTTGTTTTTTATTGGTCTAGTCGTGGCTGTTACGTAGTGAGGGGTGGAGCCTGAGGTGTTCCCCAGGGTGGGACAGCCCAGTCGGTGGGTAGTGACACTGTATGTGGGGGCGGGGTCTGAGAGGAGACAATGGTGCTTGCTTTGCTCACTCTCGGATTCCAGTCCCTTTCACCGCTTTCCCTTTGCCTGGATTATCTGTGCGTGAATGTGGGACCACCCGGTCAGCCAGCTGCCTCGTGCAGCCTCACTGGTTCTGCACAGTTGTCACCCTGTGCCTGGGGTCTGCTAGTCACCACCTGTGCACCTGGGGGCTGCCAGCCGCTGCTGCCTGCGTGCCTGCACCTCCGCTTTTTCCTGCCGCGACTCCGCCCCTCTTACCGGTCTAGATGAATGCTTTTTGGACTTCCAAACAGTTTGATTTTCTGAGTTCTGGTTGTTTTCTTGTTTCTAAATCTTTGTTGTCCTTAATTTTGGTTGTGAGAAGAGGCACAGGGTGTCTGCCTACGCCTCCATCTTGGCCAGCAGTCCAGGAAGAGATTTGTTTTAAATGACAAGGTACATTAGGTATTTTAAACTTGAACCTTTCCACTCTAGAACACTGTGCTAGGGGTTAAAGGAGGTAGCGTGAGTTAGAACTCTTAAAAGATGAATGTCTTGCCCTCTACAAACAGTTTAAGGTGTCAAAGTAGCACCTTCCAGGATAGGAAGCAATTGCTAAAATAGCCAAAAATTATGGGATGCTTTTTACAAATTTAGGATGGACTACAGGACAGAGCCTCTTATATACACAAAAAGGAAAACTGTTGTAGCCTAATACTCCAACATTAGGGTTATCCTGCATGTTTAGGTTCTTACATTTTCACCAGTGCTGCCCTGTTCTGGAAATCCTGTTGCTCCTTCTGGGATGAGGGAACCTCTTGAGTCTTCCCTCTTAATTCCATGTCCATTTTGAAAAGATCCATAAGCTGGAAATAAAAGCCAAGTCCTTGTTAGTAACAGGAAGAAATCAAAAATATATTTTAAAATAAGTACTAGGTTAATTTAAGTAAAGATATGTTTTAGGGATTAGATCTTGGTCATCTAAAATTGTTAAGCTTATACATTATTATATCAAAACACATAAGCCAAATAAAGTGTAAGCACTTTTTGTTCCTCTTGAAACACTTTGCTATGTATAAAACTACAAGAAGTTCCTTGAAAGTCATCAAATAAAGCCACACAATTTGGGAGATGCTTAGACAACGAACCTAAGCAAAAATATGTGGCTGCAAGTGTGAGTCAGATTTTAATTAAGTTTTAGTAGAGATCGTGCTGTGTAGTTTTTATTATAAAATATTTCAAAAAGCACAGATGGACAGGGTACATTCCTAAATAGCAATTCGATGTATAATCTTTAAAGGACTTAATTACCAGTGTCTTTGTCAGTGCTCAGACTCCCTCTACTTGTAGGTGAAGTGAATCCACATGTAAATTCATCTCTGGATGCCTGTAACACAATGTGATACCTCTGTCACTTAAATTTGTATACTAGGGTAAGAAATAAAATTAATAGTATAAAGTGATACCCTAATTTTAAACAAAGTTCACTGTGAAAGTCTAAATGAGGAATCAGTATTGGTATTTAGGTGACAAATCTTTAAACAATTGGGTACTAGCACATTGAAGTAACCATGACCTCTGGCTAAGGGACAACTCTAGATGGCTGGTAAAAGCTGCAACTGGTGCAGTCTGGTTCAATTCTGCTTGGAATCAGGGGCAATGCTAGAAGGAGGGGGTGTGACCAGAAGCCCTAGGTGAACTTGAGCTGCAAAAGAAAAAACAGGTAAATAAAGTATTTCCAAATATCACTGTCAAATGTTATGGAGTAAATATAAGCATGGGCCATGGTGTCCGTGAAGAAACACTGGCCTGACACCCAGGTGGGTGATAAAATCAAGAGCTATAGGTAATCAAGCCATCAGGGAGGCTTAGAAGCAGCTTTCTGGGGAACCCAGGACAGGCTTGACAAATTAAGATAGGGGGATTTCCAAAGGAAGATGTAAAAGACACAGTTTAACCTGCCTCCCAACAATGTGACATGGCTCCTGAAAGCGTAAAGATGATCTTGGGCCATAGAGAACATGGAGTGGGGGTAGGGTAGGAGTTGACAGTCCCACTGCGCAGACTTTAAAGTCTAAGCACCATATTTTAATGGGATGATTGGTAAAATGAAGCATATCCAGAAGAGCATAACTGAGAATGTGAAAGGTATGGAATGACAAATGATGAAGGGGAGATAAAACCCTTTAGGTCTAATGTGAGAAGGAAAGTTTTGACTATTATAATGACAAAAGGTGTTTAGCCAAATGGGAAACTTATAGCCTCCAAAGTTCCTTTAAACCTAAGATTCTGAGAGGAGAAGAAGGCACATACCAATAGTGATGAGCTAAAAGTAACTCATCAAGAAGTGCCGAAAGGAGGCTATCAACAGAGGAGAGAAACAAAGGAAAACAGTTTAATCCCTGGTGACTAACATTTTGGCAGTGAAGAAATCTTTTATTCACTTTTCAAGCTGAATAAATATATAAAAGCAGGAACAGCAAATCTTAAGACACTGAGTACAGGGATTTTTGGTGTTCTCTTGGACCTCGTAACTTAAAGTGTGGTTCTTGGATCAGAAGCAGCCAAAGGCTTGTTAGAAACACATTATCAAAAGCTCTACCCAGATCTGCTGAATTACATTTTAACAAATCCCCTAGGTGATTCATATGCACATTCAAGTTCAAGAAATGTAAACCAGGAATAAAAAATGAACCATTTAGATCACGGGTGTCCAACCTGTGGCCCACAGGCTACAAGCAGGTCAGGATGGCTGTGAATGTGGCCCAACACAAAACTGTAAATTTACCTAAAACATAATGAGATTTTTTGTGTGTGTGATTACATGTCACGATGTATTTAAAGTGTAGCCCAGAGATGCCAAAATCTTGGACACTCCTGAATTTAGATCGAGACCATAGAGCATATGATACCAATTCCAAGTATCATCAACGAAACAAGATAAACACCAACAGAAACACATTACTACTTACAGAATTAGGCACAGCTGCACAAGAATACAAGGTATCTCGACCTGCTAATCGCTGTATATTTTCCAAAAGCAGTCCAACAAATGGGAGGTATAATTGTGCTATTTTGGCTTGTTGGTTCTGAAAAATAATTACCAAGAGGCAAGCTTATAGGTATAATGATTTCACTTACATGTGGAATCTAGAAAACAAAACAAATGAACAAACAAAACTGACCATTGCCAGATGGGAGGGGGATTGAGGGACTGGATGAAAAAGGGGGAGGGATTAAGAAGAACAAATAGGAAATGCAGTCAATAATATTGTTAATAACTATGTATGGTGCCAGGTGGATGCTAAACTTATTGGGGTGATAACTTCATAGGGTATATAAATGTGTAATTGCTACCTTGTACACCTGACACTAATATAATCAATATGGCATGTCAAATGTGATTAAAAATATATTTTAAAGAAGCTTGATAGGTATAAAATATATGATATATATCTGTAATATGTATATTACAAATAAAGTTGGCTCCATCTATCAATTTAAAAACTAAAAGCAGGGTAATAACCACAACAAGGTAGTGAAACATGAGTCTATTTACACTTATAGTCTCAAAACTAATTATCAAAGAACACTTGATATTTGGATTTATACAGAGTCAAATCACATGCCTCAATTACAACTAACTACATAATGTAAAAGATGAAAGTTTATTGCTTTAATAACAGTTAACCTATAAAACAGATCATATTAGTCCTATTCTTTAACTCCAGTGAGGGCTGAATTTCATGAGAACAGGGATCATGTCTGTCTTATTACTGCTTCATCCTCAGTGCCTGGGCACATAGTGGATGGCCAATATACTCGTTAGCTCAATGGGTGGATGGGTGGGTGGAAGAAGTAAAAAATAAATAAATAAATAAATAAATAAATTACCATATTTATTCAAAAAATGTTTTTGCTTTGATTAAAGCTGCAATTAAAATAACATGACCTTGGCTCCCTAAGTCAATTGTAACACTTGGGAGATTGATATATTTATAAATATGTAAATAAAGCTGGCCACAACAGTCTTAACTAGTGTGGTACCTCCTATACAAATTTATTTATGGCTTTTCTGAGCCATAGAGATTCCTCACCAGATACATACATACACTCAAATCACCAAAAACAGTTGTTTTCATGGTACAAGACTTACTCTCCATATTTTGGAACTTTAGGAGGCTTGTCTGGAAATTTAGAGAAGACCTCTAGGGCCCAACATTATAAAAAGTATGGGTGTTTGAAGCTCCTCTGTCTACCCTCACTTTGGCATCATTTGTATTTGACAAATGGCCTCTTACTCAGGCCATCTGTGAATTCTTTGGACCAAACAGAAACAGGAAGTGCATCTTTGGTTATCCAGACCCATGAAGCAAAGTTCTATTGGAGAGAATCCTATACTCATGAATACCTGTCTGAAGCTTTTGAACAAAGAGGAAAGGGCATTAGAAGTCACTGAGAGGGTAAAGAACTTGGCATTTCAATCTGTCTCACAGTCTAAAACTGCAAATACTCAAATGGCATAATGTTTAACTTATTTACAGACAATGGCTGTGTGTGTGTATACATTTACTACCCTCAGAATTTTAAAATGTAATGTCCAAATATGTAATGTAAAATACAGATTGTTACAAACTTACAATGGTTCAGCTTATGGTTTTTTGACTTTACAATGGTGCAAAAGTGGTGCAAATAATAAATTACATGAGATATTCAACACCTGATTATAAAATAGGCTTTGTGTTTCATGATTTTTCCTAACTGTGGGCTAGTGCAAGTGTTCTGAGCACATTTAAGATAGGCTAGGTCAGGATGTTCAGTAAGGTGTGTATTAAATATATTTTCAAGTTATAGTATTTTCAATATACAATGGGTTTATCACTATATATAACCCATCAGAGGTAAAGGAGCATCTGTATGTAAAATTTCACCTCTAGGTAAGGCACTAATAAATTCCCTTTTCCTTCACTTTCATCTAAAGAGATAGGGTATGGGGAGTACAACTTCTTCCTTCATGAAGAGGAAGATCATTTTGTACTTTTCCTGTGAATCCTTTGAAATCACAGCTAACCACATTATCCTCTACATTGTATAAGACCTTTTCCCCCACTACTAGGCATAAGCAGTAGTTAACCAGAACACAGTGGTAACTAGCATTTTTAAAGATTTGACTACGTTTGGTTGGAATGGATGACTTTAAAGATATATTTTCATTTAGATATATTATACCACTTAACTTGTGTTAAGTCAATAATCAACAGTCACCTAAAAAGGGGCAAATAACAGAGCAAACTACACTAAGAGAAAGAAGGTTATTACAGTTAAAATCAGACAAAAACAATGCAACCTGCGGTAAGTAATAAGTAACATCTAAAAGCTAAACAGTTTCAATCTACTTTATACAATAATAGAACCACAAAAAATGAGAAAAAATTGTAAGTAAAAAAACTGTAATTAGCCCTGGCCAGTGTAGCTCAGTTTGTTGGAGCACCATTCCATAACTGAAAGGCTGCAGGTTCTATTCCCAGTCAGGGCACATAACAATCCCCAGTGCACAAGGGAGGCAACTGATCGATGTTTCTCTCTCTCCCTTTCCCTCACTCTAAAAGCAATGAAAACATGTCTTTGGGTGAGGATAAAAAAATTTTTAAATTGTAATTAAAGAAATATCATTGGAATTTAAAAATTTTTTATCCTCACCCAAAGACATGTTTTCATTGCTTTTAGAGTAATAGCATAATCAATAAAATATAATTTTTAAAAAAAAGAAATATAACTGGATAAAGATGGCAGGCATTTTCTGTTTATTAAAAACAAATGGGAATGGGAATACTGGAGAAAAAGAATAAAATCCATCTCCAAGTCAGCCTCCCAAAGTGATTATAACAGTAAGTAACATAATTTTATTTATATTTGAATGTTAAAACAAAGTGACAAATTATGAAAACAGTATGTTGGAGCTCACACTTGGAGCCATTTGATAGAGGGTTAAGTTATTGTAAATCCATATAGTATATTTTTTCAAGTCCATAGGATTTAATGTTACTAAGATTTAAATATATATGTTAAAGGTGCAGCAAATAGCAAATGGAGCTGTGGCCTTCACACAGTGATCCACGTGTAACGTATGTAAGGTTTATAGCTATATCCACATTTACTCAGTAAGAAGAAAAAGTTCTTATTACATTATTTTATATTTGACATACTTATCATAAATTAATCATTTAGAAATCAATAATATACTTATTTATAAACATATATTAAGGTATATTTGAAAAGAGTACACATGGCTACAAGAGTGTATGATCTTTTTGAAAAATCATAATCTGTTTATATAACAAATCATGAGATAGTTATGCTGTTGAAACCTAAAACGGTGTTTTTTGTTTGTTTCTTTTACTAAGACAACAATTTCAGTTTATTCAGGGAAGGCAAATACATTGTTTTTATACTGTAAAAAAATTGAGTTTCCAGAGAGTGATTTTTTCATTGATGTGTCCATCTTTTAGATGTGAAATTGTCCTAAGTAGCTATCAAAATATTTATCTGGGTACAAATAATTTAGTAAATATATAGATTCTATATCTTGTTAAGAAAGAGGAGGGCATCTGCCAGTGAAGAGGACAGAAGCTTTGGGAAGCCACCCAGGAAGTCCAGCATCAAAATCACATAGCATGATGCTCATACAGTGGGTCTACGAACAGAGTGCAGGGGAACAACTGGTTACAAAGAAAATCACTGGAAACAATGCCTACATCCACCAGCCTGTTCAGTCAAAATGGCTGATCCAGTAGCCAAGATAAATATTTTAGCAAATTAAATGATTTAGAGGTGGCATGCCCTTCATCAAAGTAGAATCCATGACAGATTCCAGGTCCAAAGACTGCTTGAGAAAGTGTTACTTCATGGACCATTCCAACACGTCAGATCAGCATGCCAAGAATCCCGCCTGATATTCTATTAGCAGGTTTCAGTGTGGGAATAGCAAGTTTAATATTTTTTTGTCTTACAACACTGACTATACAAAGGGACTTCTACATCTTTCTGGATGTGTTTAATAAAGGTTGATTTGTAATAACTTTTGGGCATGTATACTAGCAAATAGTGCTTTATGCAACATCCCTTGCTATTGCTAACTCAAATATTAAATCTTTTGGGGTGACTTATATTTGGACATGATAGTGGCGATCAAGGCCATGCACTGATATCCTGGAGAGCACAATCCACAGTAATGCTGCCATCTGTGACAGTAATGTTTATTTCCTCAGCACCAGTTACAAGAGAAAAATGATGGGGGGCAGGTGTGGATAGGACATCTATTAAATATAGTGAAGAAGTTTCACGGCCTAAAGAAACTATCAAAGGGAAGAATGAAACAGATTTATATCATAAAATAAATCCTACTTCTGATAAAACACAAATCAGCTTGAGTTTGTGAATAATCAACAGGATTCAAAATGACTATTTCTTTTAAGATTTTATTTATTTATTTTTAGAGAGAGGGGACAGGAGAGAAGTATCAATGTGAGAAACATACAGATTGCTTGCCTCTTGCTCAAAGAGACTATTTTCAATTGCAATCGCATTCTTAATATTTTCCCAGAATCCTTACTTCTGGGGAGAAACCAGGGCAAAACATGGCCAAAGGGAGAAACTACCATTTTTCTTTAACAGTTAACTAAACAGTATTTTAAAAACCTAATCGTCTGAAACCAAATCAAAACTTACTTGTAAAAATAAGTTCATCAATGTTCATATTATGTCCTTACTGAAAACTTTATCTTCAATATAAAATCTTAGTAGAAATGTACTGATACTGATGATTATATAGACATCCTTACCTTGTGCTGGTACCTAGTATCAAATGCATGTTTTATCAAAAGATTCTTTATGACAGAGATAGCTGTATATCTGATCTCATAATTGTCTTGCAGAGCAATGGAGGTTTCTCTCAGCAGTAGACCAACCAAGAAGTGATGCTTGCAATACTCATCTGATAAACTGTATTCAAGATTTGAATCTGCAGTACAATGAAATTTAAAACCCATCCATAAAAATATTCAAAAATTATTTTAATATTAAAATACTATATTATTTAGTAATTATGTGATCATGCTAGCAAGAGCTATTATTTTATTATTAATAAACCTGAACAATTATTTTATCATACAGAATGAGCATGCAAAATTTTACAAGACAGGGGCACTCATAATTAGGGCTAGATGAAAGCCTTAATGATAATTTCAGTGGGTCGGATAGTCCCTAGATTCTTTTCCCCTCTAGATTTTTTTAACTCTTAGGATAGAACCTAGAATGAAAGAATACCATGGCGATACCTTAACACATTTCTTTATTATCTGATGAGATTAGTTACGAGTACAAATTGAAGTAATTTTATATGACAATACTTAATTTACTTATCTGTTTACACTTGTAAATTAGGAAAAGGAAGAGAAACTAGACAACTGAATCATTCTAAGAGTACTAACTACTGGCTGTTCTATGTTCTAGTAAATGTTACATATTGACCTGAATACAATGGGACAAAAGAGCAGTAAGAAAAGCAGCCTCATCTCACTCTGATCCACCATCATGCAAATACAATTCTTTTATTTCACAAAATCTACACTTCAAACTATGTCTTCCACTCCCTACCATATCCTCAATCCATTTTCAATTCTAGGTGCTGATATCCTAGTTGGGACTTACCTTATAACTTTCTCAGCAGGGACTGTGATCAAGCTTAATTTCTACAGTAGATTTCTACCATATTTCCCCTAGCCTATGGTTTAATTTAGTTAGGCCATAAAGCCAAAGGATACATCTTCTATTTTGTTTTTCAGCCTCTTCAGCACTTAATATAATGCTATGCATTCAGTTCGGAGTTAATAAATGCTGTGAGTAGTCCGATTTAATCCGAAATCCTGATGATCTGCCCACCCCTTCTTTTCTCTTGAGTTCCTCATAGCTATTAATAAACATTGGGAGAAGTATGTGAGCTATACATGCTCAAAATCTAGTAAGAGAGTGGATGAATATTTTCCGTCCATTTTCACTGGCTGTAATTCAATCAGTAAAACCACTGCTCAGCAGCTACCCCTAGAAACCAAAACGGCTGATTTTCTTCCTGCCACTGCTCAAGCTCTTTGTGAATCCCCTTACTTTCTAGGCACAAGGGCCAGTACTGACTTACCTGGGTGGACTTATCTGGATAGATTTTGCAATGGTAGTAAGTTTTTCACTTCAGTGATTTAAATAAATCTAAGCAGATGAACTCATCCACACCTTCAAATTGTGCCCAAGCAGTCATGACACAGGGTCAGAGAGAAGCAAGGCAAGCGTGGGAGATGACACATACTTAAAGGACAGCTCCCCAGTAGTCCCCATGCTGGCTTGAGCTGGAACTTGTTTTCTGATAATGGTATTTTAAAGTTGATTCCTCTAGCAATCAACACTCAAGCTTATTTTAAAAGCAAACAAACACACCACCTCATTCATTTTCAGGGTATATTAACTAAAGCCTCCTTTTGGCGAGGGAGGATTTGAAAAGCAAACAAAGTCCCCGTCCACATTATACATTCACCAAATCAACTGTTTTTAAAGAAAGCAAACTACTTTAGAGTGAACCGAGTTAAACCTACCTACTGAAGTCAAACGGTCCACCGCAAATGAAAAAAAATCTAATTAATATATGAAAAGAAAAGGGACAAATAAAAAACATAGTAACATAAGAATAGTGCTACACAACAAAGCATTCAATAAAACTAGCAATGGAGATAACTGAAGTTATTTCACAAATTTAATACATACATATTACCACTTTATTCTGCCTCTATATGTTTCTTTTGATGCTTCTTTCAGGAGAAATACATTTATATGGTTTTAATTCAGTCTCATAAGAGTCCAAACACTACTACAGAGAGCAATTTTACTAGTATCTAACATCTGTGTTTAAGCAACAATCTACAAAGCACACGAGATTCCTTCACGCTACGAACGCTACCACAGTAACACTATTAAGAAAATGCAGAATACCATTAACAAATCTACCTTCAGGTAGTAACAATTCTGAGGCTACCTTTAAATTGACTGGTTTAAACTAGAAAATACAATATTATACTGCACTAAGGCTAGCAAAAAAGGGAAAACACAATTCCAAATGATGGAAAAGACAAATACCTACCTTGAACTCGCTGAAGTTTAGGTTTTGCAAATGCCATTGGCAAATTCAGAGGAATGTAATGTTCGTGATTGCAAACTGTTTGCAGAAATTCAAACTTGTGTTCAGCTAGAACCTAAATGAAATTATACATGAATTCATATTCAGTAGGCATTTACTGTTTTAATAATTGTGCATAGAACGTTAATTTTCAAAACAGAAGTGTTCAGTATTTTAAGCACACTTGGAGAGGTGAGCTACGCAGGAAAGAGTTAACATAACAGGCCCAAGACTACTGTCCTTAAAGACTGGTTGGTCGTTGGCTAGCATTTGGGAAATTGGGTTTAGAAACATTCCCTACATGATAAGGGTGTACCTTTAGTGCCAGCCTTTTCAAACTGTTTGTACAAACAATGTGATTTATGGTGAACACCTGCTTTCCTTTCCTTTCCAAGACTCTGGAATTTTGACCAGCCTCCAATACATGAACTGTCCCCAGTAACAACCCTAAACCCCGAATGGGCTTCACTGAAGAGAAATATTGCACATGTGTGGCTGCATTTGCACTGCTGGAGAGCAGGTGTGCTGTGTGACACTTCACAGGAGGAAGGGCATGCTCAGGACGCTTGCATACCAATTGCCAAGGGTTCCCCTCAATGTCTTTTCCCCTTACTGATCCAGCTGAGCATCCTTGCTGTATCACTATAATGAATCTTAGCCGTGAGCACAACTCTGTGTTGAGTCCTATGAGTCTTTCTGCCAAACCATCAAACACGTGGGTGGTCTTGGGGGACCCCTTGAATACTAGCAGCGTTCCCTTCTTTAAAGTATAGCTACACTCCAAGTACCTAAATGAAAACAGCAGCTCCAAATCCTCCAGTGGACAATAAATATCACCCTTGGTCTCACACTCTATAATGTCTGACATCTACTATAGTTAGGTCCTGGTACCTTACCTTAGGATCTTTGGGGCTGAATCCAGATATATAGTCATTTATCAGATTGAAAACAAATCCTCTATCCATTAATGACAAGCAGCGCTGTAGAAACCAAATCAAAATGAACAGTTAGTTGTATATGGCTAAGTCTGTCAAGTATAAGTTTTTAAAATCTTTTTAATTAGCTCCATATGTATGGATGATATTTTCTCTTTTACAGGTAATAGAAAACAGCTTTCAGAACTTTACGTGACCTTAAAGAAAGAGACAAAGGGCAAGTGACTCATCATTGGAACTGTAACACCAACTGTACAATGTAGAAATAAAACTATACACATATACCTCTGTATACATATATCCATACATAAACCTATATACACATATACACATATATGCAATCTGTTAGGCTGTAGAGCCTCAGTTTGGTCAACTCTCAAAGCATAAAGTGGTCATTTAGCTACTGAAAGTGAAGCTTGCCTATGTAAACATTTCAGATGAAATGGCAAGTTTTTCTTTGTATCTTGTGAGGTCTTGGTTGCAAAAACATTCTTCCTCTGTGACAGCCCTCCTAGTTATCCATATCTGCCCGCCGTCACTCCTAGCTAAGGCTCTCATCACCTCGCCAACTGAACAATTGTAGTTAGCCTCCTAAGCAGTTTTCATGACTCTAATCTTTCCATCCATCCTAGTGCTTCCACATTAATCTCTAACTCCAGCCCTGATCATGTCACCTCCCTTCCTAAAAGCTTTCAAGAGTTCCCTATTGCCTCTAATAAAATGTCAAATTCCTTACCTTAGCAATCAAGGACCCTCATGATCATGTTCCAACCTACTTTTCTAGTTTTATATTCCAATACAGCTTATTTACTTGTTATGCCCTCAAGATGCCCTGTATAGTCCCACCTCTGGGTCTTTGCTCATGCTGGGAGTAGCTAGAAATTCTATCCCGAAGTCTACCTAATCCTGCCCACTCTTCAATATTCTGGTGAAGTTCCATCTTCCTTAACCACCTTGGTCTACAGGTCCTTTTGAGCACTTTATTCTTACTAGCTTGTACTTACTTACTGTCTTCCTGTGTTTTCACCTAGACAGGACAATAGGAACTATCTCTTTTTCTTCATGTTCTCCATAGCACCTAGGACACGGGTATCAAAGTCA
This sequence comes from Anoura caudifer, assembly GCA_004027475.1. Lineage (NCBI taxonomy): Eukaryota > Metazoa > Chordata > Mammalia > Chiroptera > Phyllostomidae > Anoura > Anoura caudifer. Next base: position 86,883 of record PVKU01002665.1, read on the forward strand.
TTTTCACCAGGGACCAAATGTAATTTTAGGAATGTATAAATGTAACTACTCCTTAACTGTTAAGGAGATAAAATTACACATTTGGCCCTTTGAAGGCAACTGTGAGGCTGATGTGGCCCCCAGTGAAAATGATTTTGACACCCCTGACCTAGAATATTCCTGTGAAACAGAAGGAACTCAATATTGATTAACCAGCTGTCTGCATCTCACTTCTTACCTATCCTTTGAACTTCTCCTGCCACTACCCTAGGTTGCACCCTCATTACCTCTTAATTTCCTGAGGTAGGTTTATATTTACTCATTCAACAAAAAGAACATTTTGAGGACCTACTGTGTTTGAGACAATGTATTACATTCTCGAGAAATACAAAGGTGATTAAGACATGGTTTTTACCCTTGTCCAATAATAAAGAAAAAATAATTAAAATACAGCACAATAAGAGTGAAACCAGAAGGGGTGACAGACATTGCATGGGAAGGTTAGGGAAGAGCTGAGTTTCTAAAAGATGTATGGACTCTGCCAGGCAGACAAGGGAGAGGGATTAATCTTCTAATTGGTAGTCTTGACTCTGGTCTTTTCCTTACTTCTTCTGTCATACCAGCAATAAAATTATCCTCGAAAAAATCTCTGGTGTTCCCCATTGCATACAAATCAAAATCTAATTTTCTTAGCCTGATATTTAAACAAGGCTTTCCAACATCAGGCACCAGATGGCCTTTCCAGCTCTAAGCCCACGCATCTCTGCACAACGACTTCTTGTTTTTCCCTAAACAGTTTCAGAATGTGGACATTGCATCTTTGCTTATGGACCCGCTACCTGCGACACTTTCAACTCCTGTCTTGGGGAACTATTCTTCTAGTCTCTGTTCATACTCCCTGGTTATAATCCTTCCCTTTCTCGTTTTCCTTTTGTATTGTGTATACTTTCAGCGTAACAGTCATCACTTTAACTCATATGTGCATTTCAATGTGATTGCCTCTTGCATCTTTAAGCCCTCACATAGGAGGTGGATAAATGTCTGTTAACTTGAATTTAAGCAAATACTGCTATTAAATCAACAACGTTCTAATTCCTTTACATGGTAAACTTCAAGTTTAAACTCCATGGAAGAAAGTGCAAGTTTACCTTTCAGATGGTCTCATCCTTAGTTCACTTTAAAAAGATGTGTGGATGCCTGGTTTTTAATACACATCAAGTGCTATGTAATAGTGTTAAAACTTTAACTCTGGCAAAGAGAGATCTTATATCAGAAAATCACTTTAGAGAGCTGATACCTGGCTGTGAATTTTTAATAAAATGAGGGTAATGTTAGACATCTAAATTGCTTTAATGGATTATTGATGGTCAACTTCTTAAGGTAAGGTTGATACATGAAGAGCTGGGACAAGAAGGGGAGTGGAAAGAAGCAAGTAAAACTAAGTGCATTACAAACCTAGGCCCCTTCTCTGCAACAAATCAGATGGTGTTGTTACCCACCTTATAGCACTGCATTCCAGCATTGCCCCTTACATACTGATAATGACAAAATATAATCATCAATGTGCTGTCTTCCATAAGTATAAAAGTTTCTGATACTTCTCAAACAAAATAATCTCACTGACCAAAATTAACAATTTGCATCTACATGTTTTAGCAACATGTATACTGTGGTTATATGACCACACAAGTTGCTTTAATGCAAGAGATGCAACTTCAAAAGGCCAACAGGGGTCAGAGAAATGATGCAAATGCATAAAGAGAGTCAAGGGTATACTAAGGAGTGGTGAGGATTTTGGCAACCTACCTAAAGGTACTCAAATTAATATATTTGAAAAACCACCATGTGAAACAAGCAAAACATGCCTCTGAATAAGCCACCTGTGTGGTACCTCTGATTTAATTAATTGGACATTTTAATGGGAGGAGAAAAAAAATCAAACTTTGGCTCTTTAACTAGACTGATAAGTCAATTCACTTACAAGTTACTCCAGCAGCCTTATAAAGACCTAGCTGATTAGCTAGAAATTAGGTAAGTTTTTCCTTTGGCTTTAAAGATGATATTGATGGAGAATAGTTTCTTACCATATTTTGGTTGCTTTTAACTCACCTTCAGGAAGCTAGCCAAACTATAATTGACATTTCTGGACTCATCAGGAATCTCCGCATAACGAATAGTCACATGGGGAATTATCGCAAGAAGCAAAGAATGTAAGACATGGTGATATGTCTCAGGAAATCTCTGGCCTCTGGGAAGCTTAAATTAAATAGGCATAGAGAAAAGTCAGAGTTCAAAAAGGTGTAAATCAATTGTCATTTTTATTTTCACAACTTAGAAGTGATATATTTTACATCATTACAGGAACTATCTGGACATCTTATAATATATGGGAGGTAATTAGCTGAAATCATCAACAAGAGTAGGTCATTTGCTCTGGCTGGGTAGCTCAGTTGGTTGGAGTGTCATCCCATAGACCAAAGGTTGTGGGTTTGATCCCTGGTCAGGGCACATACTTAGGTTGTGGGTTCAATCTTTCATTGGGGCACGTGCAGAATGTAACCGAGCGCTTGCTCACTCTCTCCCTCAACCCCGTCCCCCCTTTTTCTCTCTCTAAAAGCAATAAACATATCCTCAGTTAAGAATTAAAAAAAAGAGCAAGTCATTCATTCTGACATAACTTTAGAATTATGTTCCTCAAATGCAGACACATTCCAGCTTTTAATTCCAAGTTTCCCTGGCACATAAAATATAGCTGCATCATCCATGCATCTCAATTTCAGCAAACCCTTTCTCTGAAAATCATAATTATAATAATACATATGAAAATATATTTTTTTATTTTACAAGTCTTGGCTTTATAATATCTATCACTAAGAAAATTACTTTGTACCTTAAAAACAGTTTGAAAACACAACTAAATGTCTATATTACATTCCAAAAACACATCTATTACATAAAGTATTTTCAACCTTGTACATGCCTTAGACCTTTTTAAAAGAAAGTGTATTTCTGATTTGGCACTTGTTCTTCCAAATGAATATTTTCAACATAGACATTTTTAAACCAAAGACAAATAAATAGAAAGCTTCAAAGATAATGCAGTTTACATGGCAAATACCTAATGAGAAAGAATCTAGGTGGAAGAGTCTGTCAAGATTAGACTTTAAAAAATATGAACTGTCAATGTCAGAGCTCAGATTTATGCAATACATTTTAAATTTATTTTGTATTTCAATTACAGTTTACAATATTCTTTTCAATATTCTTTTGTATCAGTTTCATGTGTACGGCATAGTACTTAGATAATCATATAAAGTATTCCCAATACCCACCTGACACCATACAGTTATTACAATATCATTGACTATGTTCCCTATGCTGCACTTTACATCCTTGTCACCGTTTCGTAACTACCAACTAATACTTCTTAATCCCTTCACCTTTTTCCACCAAGTCTCCTAACTACCCCTCCCCTCTGAAAGGATCTGTCTGTTCTGTGTGTCTCTGAGTCTGTTTCTGTTTTATTTGTTCATGTATATTGTTACTTATATTCCACATATTAAATGAAATCATACATTATTTGTCTTTCTCAGAGTAGCTTATTTCTCTTACCATAATACTCCTCAGGTCCATCAATACTGTTGCAAAGGGCAAGATTTCCTTCTTTTTATGGCTGTGTATTCCATTATGTAAATGAATCACAGCTATTTTACCCACTCATCTACTGATGGCCATTTGGACTGTTCCCAGATCTTGGCAATTGTAAATAACACTACAATGAACACAGAGGTGTGTATATTCTTTCAAATTAGTGTTTTGGGTTTCTTCAGATATATCCCCAGAAGTGGAATTGCTGGATCATAATCATAAGGCATTTTTAATTTTTTGAGAAACTTCCATACTATTTTCCTTAGTGGCTACACAATACATTTTTAAAGCAAAATTGAAAAAATGAAGGGCTAAGAGCCCTTAAATATAAGAGGATTTGCATGGCATGGCTACCTGTGAATACAATTAGCCTTCTTCATCTATGTTAAGTATTACCCTTGAGCCTACTTACCTTAATTTTATTCTCTTCCAACAAGTACGTGGCCATTGATTTTGCAATAATTTCAAAGAAAAACCATGAGTACTAAAAAACAAATAAATAAAATTAATCTTTAATAGTTATTCAAATCTTTGAAACGTAGCAAAGTTTAACAAATTCATGTGTATCTTATCTCTAACTTGAATAACATTTTAAAGTGATCCTAATTCACAATCGAAGTTGCATAGAATAACTTCAAGTGGTGTTGGCAGAAAGGTAAGGTTGTACCTCAGAGCCTGCTGTGATGCACAAAGGGCCTTTGGTAAGAATGTTTGCCTAGTGGAAAGGGATGTTTTAGCATTCACATTGTTTTAAATTTTCTACACACGGTGATAAGAGCAAACAAACTTATAATTTATTTTATTATTGCTTTTAAACTGTGTATAGACAATAAATATCATGAATGCCTGTACCCAGTGGGGGACCCAACCCCAACTCTGCCCTTGGTAACACGGAGGCTGCTCTTGTGGCATGGATGCTGGCCTATAAACCGTAATTTAAAGGTACAGGGAAGCCTCAAGAAGACATATCCTCAGATACCTGAAACTGAACAATAACCATTTTCTACCATTGTTTCTGATGGTTTCTACCATTAACAATAGAAATTGTAAAAATAATGATGATAATAAGAACCACCACTTGAGTGCCTAGTATGTGCCAGAAACAATGTGTTAAATGCTTCACTTATATTTTAGAAATGAGGGACTGAGGCTGAGAGATACTAAATAATAGCCCCAGGTCACAGAACTACTAAGTGGTGAATATACAATAGGATTCCAACTCAGGTCTACCCAATACAAAATTCTTTCTATTCTACATTCGACTGAGGTCAGGGAGTTGGGGGGGAGGGTGAAGAGAATGACCTTCTGGAGAACCTGAGGGAAAAGAATGCATGGGCAAAGTGATGAGGACAGTGAGGGTCTCAGGAGGAAATGATGAAAGACTACAACAGAAACTGGAGAACAAACAAGTACATCTCTGGTTGCTTTTCTCCTTTGTTGTGTTCTGTTTCCTTACCTTTAGCAGTTTGTTTATTGCTAGAAAGTCTGCAGACTGTTTCAATATTGCTATCATTGTAGTAGCCAGAGTTTCATGTATTAGGTGGGCCTGAGGAGCACTTGGTTTTTCAGGCCGGAAGTTATACTACAAATAAAGAAAATGAACAATAAGACAAAATTCTCACACAAAATCAACTGTTCAGAAATCAAGCTTACTTCACAAACCTTTATGAAGGATCTTAAATAATTATCCAAGCCTTCTTCATGACACTTTGATACAATATGTAAAAGAACCCTGAAACAACATTCACAAAGTCAGCATGTCTGGCTACAATGAATTTCCATACTTTTGATTGTTAGATAAGACCACCACATCGAACCCTAGAAATACCTATGACTGCCTGAATAATTAAAACTGAGATGATTGCATAAGATGTAATGGTAGTTTGGGTCTGACAAAAATTTCCGTATCTATTATGCTCAGAGCCTTGGAAAATATAATTTCTGGTTCAAAAGAAGGATATTATATTTTGGCAACCCAGAAGGTTCATCTCCTTTCGAAATCTCTGTATACATTTGAGTCATAGCTACTATGTAATAAAAGACATCGAGTAAGGCAAACATTGAAATCCCTTCTAGTGAGAAGAAAGGAAATACAAAAATAAAACGTGAAGCATGTCAACAGATGGGGGGGAAGGGAGAGACAGGACATGTATAATGACATGAACTAAAATTGGAAGTAAATATAAAAGTCAGAAAGTTTTAAAATTAAGAGATTAGCAGTGTGGTTCTCAAACTTTAGCATGCATCAGAATCACCTGGAGGGCAGGCCACTCTGCCCTTCTCTCAGTTTCTGATTTTCTAGGTCTGGAGTGAAGTTCAATGATTAGCATTTTAAATAAGGTCCCAGGTGATACGGACACTGCTGGTTTGGAGAACCCCTGAGCTAGAGTAATGCTTCTTATATTTCCAACCAGACTATCCCCAACAGCAGGCAGAGAAGAGCAAACAGTATGCACATGTGTGTAGCTTCAGTCCTGACAGTGGCAACAGCAGAAGCAGCAAGGCCAGAAACATCAGCACTGAGCTCACGATGTTTTTTTAAAGCCTCCTGTTTTAGTTGCAAAATTCAGATGCATTTTGTGTTCTGTTCTACAATATATCCATATTTGTTTCATAATAAAAACAACACTCCTTATACTTTCAAAAAACTGATGGCTTAGGGCAACTCTGTCCAATATATGAGAGTCACTAGCCACAAGTGGCTATATAATTTATATAGAATACAATTGAAAATTCAGTTTGTCAGTAACACTAGCCATGTTTCAAGTGCTCATAGCTAAATGTGGCTAATGGCTACCATAGTGGATAGCACAAGTGTACTAGTACATTTCCATGACTGGAGAAATTTCTGCTGGACAACACTGCTCAAGGGCAATGGTTCTCAAACTCTGTTGCATTATGGAATCACCTGGGAAACAAAAAAAATACTAAAGCTGAATTCTACCACCAGAGATTCTGTCTTAAATGGTATGAAGTGTGGTCTGGTGGAGGACTTTTTAAAAGCTCCCCCAGGTGATTCTAACATACACCAAAGCGTTAGAACCTCTGGTCAAGGAAAACATGTTAAGTTTATCCTATGGCTTATGGTGCATTTATCCCTGGGGATATGAGTCCCCCAGTCTGAATGAAACTAAACTGATATGAAATTTCAGATTTTCAGGTTCTCATTTGTAATAACCAAATATATTTAAAATGAACACAAAAGGAAACAAAACTGGTTTTGTTGGTATTACAACACCGAAACTCACATGGTGCAGTTGATAGGAACGTCATCTTCATGGGTCATATTTGTGAGAACTCGGAAGAGTTGCATAAGAATTACAGGTAGAAACTGTATCATGACTTGGATCTCCATGGCATGCAAGCACTAAAATAAGTCATTATTAGTTATGAGAACAAACACAAATATGATATAACTTGCAAATGTGAAACAATGAAAAATTAAGCGATGAGAAATATATTCACTAGAACATAAGCTCATTTAAATGTGAGCTTCATGGAATAGGGGTCTTCTGTTCATTATTTTATCCGCATCTCTATTTTGGCACTCACATCTTGCTTGTATACTTACATTAAATGCTTTACTGAAGATAACAAGTAAACTGAAATAAACAAGTTTTAGAATAAAGACAACAGACTTGGGGTAAACCAACACTCAACTGAGGAGGGAAGATGTGTTTGGAGGTGCTGCAGATGCCTACCAGCCCCCAGCATTCAGTGTGTTTTACAAGCAAATGTGGGCCGTCAACCTGGTGACGTTAACCTGGTGAGACGTTAAGTGGCAGTCAATAAAGTATATTGCCATATATAGTTGGCTTTACATTGGCACCATGTACAAAATTGAGAAAGTTCTGCATTCTAACACCCTCATAATACACTTCTTCAAAGTGCTAGCACTCCGTCTGTAGTGATAGGTGTATTAACATCAAAAAGAAATGTGTTCATCATATACACCCAGAAATGATACATGCAGCAAAATTTGTCAAATTTCTTTCTTCTTCCTTCCCTTCTCTCCACATTCATTCATTCACTCGTTCATTTAAACAACCAGCCAACCAAAACATGAAAACAAATCTTACTGAGCAACTCCTACTACAGCTATTCAATGTTCAGTACTATGGGAGATACTGAGACAGATGAGCCAAATCTCTGTGCCTAAGGAATTCAATACAGTATTTCTCTTTCAGTCTCCCTGACTTTTTCTCCATCTCCACGTCCTAACTCTCACCATTCCTTTTCAGGACACTATCATCTATGTCTGAGTCACCTCAACTGTGACCTCTTAGGTCTTTGTACAACTTCTCTTCAGATGCATATGGCAAGATGTTGAGATCAAGGAACTCATGGTCTATCCTTCAAGTTTTTTCTTTCTCATCCCTCTCTTCTACCTTTGCTACCATCATTCCTTTTTATGACCTTCTAACCTACAACCAAAATAGTCTAATCACTTTCTAGGTGTTTATGCAATTTCTCTTTAATCTCAATACACCTAACTCTCATTTGCAAATTAATCTTCCTCAAATACTGATTACATCTGACCACCTCCTTTCAAAAAATTTTTGATACCTTCCCATTATTTAGGGCAGTGGGTCTCAATCAGTGGCCACTTTGCACTCCACCGCACCACCACAGGACATGCAGCAATGTCTGGAGACATTTTGGGTTGTCACAACTGGGGGCTGCTACTGACATCTAGTGGTTAGAGGCCAGGGATGCTGCTAAACTTCCTGCAATGCACAGGACAGCCCATTACAACAAAGAATTATCCTGCCCAAAATGTCAATAGTATCAAGGTTGAAAAACTCTGACCTATGATATTAAGTTCAAGCTACTTAAGACCCAACCTACATTTTTAGCCTTAATATTCACCATCACTCTTCACAAGACGAAACTAGTGTCTTCATTGCTCCTTGAATACATGTATCATATGCGTTCCTACTTTTGCACATTTGTTCACAGTTTTTAGCCAAATTCTGGCCACCCTTCCAAGTTAAGTTCAAACCCTTACACTTCAGTGAAGCCATTTGTTCACTCATTCAACAAAAACACACTAAATGAGCTTCCAAATTGCCAAGCACACCTGAAAAACATGGTTCCTATAGTCAAGCCATTCCCAGTCTATGGCGGTGGGGGAGGGGGGAATGAACTAAATCACTGCAATACTAATGATAAACAGTGCAATAGTAGTATATACAAAATGCACAAAGGAAGAAGCAACTGAGTCTGCAAGTTGGCAGGGAATGTCAGAGAGGACGAAGTTTAAGGGATAAAGCAGGATAATGTGTAAGAGAAAAGAGAGATGGGCATTGCATGCAGAATTGATCTCCCTGCGCCAGTGTGGCTCCTCTCTCATTTATTCTCGAGCCAGCAGCCAGTGTTCTGAGAAGGGCACATTTGATGCCATTTTCCCCTCATGGAAAAAAAAAAGCACCATGAACAAAAATCTGTCAAGGGCTTCCCATGCTTACAAGAGGACCCTGCCTATTTTGGCAAATTCATCTCATTCTATCTTCTCCCCCCTTGCTGCTCTTGGAGCTCTAGCTACACCATCTTTTTTCCCCTGTCCTTTGAACATGCTTTCAGAAGGGATTTACACCTGCTGCAATATTCTGTTATTCTTTTACACAGCGTTATGACCTATGTCTGTCTTCCTCTCATCAGTCTCTTTTCAGTTTAACATGTCATCCCCTCAGAAAGGCCTTCCCTGATAGCTCTATCCACAGTGCACTCCTGGCCATGTGATATCCCATTAATCTGTTCTATTTTTCTTCACAGCACTCATCTCTGTCTAACATTACTTACTCAGTGATAACCTCTCTACCCCAACTACTGCAGGTATATTGTCAGAACCGATCCCCATTATAGTCCCAGCACCCAGTACACTATCTGGCCCATAGTGGTGCTCAATATTTGGTGAATGGCTAAATAATGAATAGAATCAGGAACCAACAGGTAAGATAAAAATGGGAGCCTCTAATGGGGGAGAAATGGGACAACTGTAATAGCATAATCAATAAAATATAATTTAAAAAAATGGGAGCCTCTAGTCTTTGTAGTCCCTCAGTTCACTGAACCCTTTGTACTGATACTCTGTAGCCTGTGTTTGATATTTAATCACATATTGCTCTGGACTATATCATTTGTACTGCTGATGTATATTGTCATTCAACTTGTATAGGTGCTGTCTCTCCAATTAGGGAGTAAGATCCCTATGGACAACTCTAAGCTATTCTTCTTCATATGCCCCATAGCATCCAGGGAAACAGGAAATCCATAAGACCTCAACAAGTAGTTGTTAATTGAATTGATGAAATAATGTCATTTACAATGACAACAGATAGCAAGGTTTGGTAAGAAGAACCCAAAACTAGGATTCAAGAGACACATGTCACAGGCTGAGCTCTACTACTAATACTACTAACCAGCTGAGTGACCACAGCAAGTCACCTCTATCAGGGCTTTACTTTCCTCATCTGTAAAAAAAAAAAAAAAAATCTCTAAAATCTCCTTCAGCACTAACATTCCATAGAGGCAGGTGGGATATTTCTGTTTTCACATGGCCTTTCACTCATTGCCACTAGAGGGAGAGCGTAGGTCACAAATGTCAAAAATTTCACACCCTTACAAATATAAGTACTTCCTTTTTTTCAGTTTTAAGCATATTAGTATATGAAAATGATATCCTGTTCCGTCCCATTCTGTTAAAACCTTTATAAAGCTTCCCCACTGGAGATAAAAAATCAAAGATCATAACAGACTAAGTATTCACTCAAACATAGAGCAGGAGTTCTAAATATTACCTGAGGAAAGGACTTGAAAGTTAGATAACTACACTTCTTAATGATAATTAAGAATAATAGCCACCATTTGTCAAAAATCTCCCTGCTTCTACCCTTCCAATAGTCTATTTCTATACGACAGGCAGAATGATACTTTAAACAGTAAAATCACAGGATGTCAATCCTCTGTTCAAAGCCCTGCAAGACTTCCCATCGCATTCAGGGTACAATTCAAACTCCTCATCATGGTTTATGAGGCCTTATCCAACCAGCTCACCAGATACCTTTTCAATGTGATACCCTATCACTCTCTGGGCCAGCCACAATGGAATTCCTGCTATCCCTTGAATGCACCAAGCAAGCTCCTCAGGGCCTTTGTACCTGCTGATCCCAGCTCTCCCTCCAAGAAATCCACATAGCTGGTGACCTCATTTCCTTTAGGTCTCTGTCAAATGTCACTTTACCAGACAGATCTTCTCTAACACTTTATCTTAAAGAGGGACCTCTTACCACCTTTTATTTCCTTTTACTATGTTTTGGTTTTCTTTATACCATTACTAGCAGATGTGACATATAGATTTATTCATTTATTTATTTTCCATCTTTCTCCACAAGAAAGCAAGCTCCTAGACAACAGGGACATTGTTTTCTTCACTTACATTCCCAATGCTTAGAACATGCCTAGCCTGTAAGAAGCACTGAAGAAGCAAGTATGCAATAAAGGATTACTGTACAGCACATACCCCATCTCATTTTGGATGACTGACCACCTCTATGAGTTGGCATTACTGTTATCCCTGTGTGACAGATGAAGAAACAAAGGCTTGGAAAAGTGAAATAACTTGGCCAGGGTCAATCACTGAGATAGTAAGTCACAGATCTGAGACACAAACTCAGCATATCATTCCAGAACCCATCCATGTCATCTTATGTCATACTACCTCTCTAAAAAAAAATGAACATTTTGTTTCTTGAGAATATCATTAAAGCAATAACATAGGTCCAAAGAGAAATCCTGTAGTGGCTTTATTTAAGAATAAAAATTCCTCGGACTAGCTATGGCTGGCATAGTAAAGGAGCAACTAGAGAAGAAAGTCACTGTCAGCTAGTTCTTATGACATAAACTGCAGTCCCAGCATGTTAAATGAAGTCTTGGGTTCTCAGTACATTTGACAACTATGGTATTTCTTCACTCTCTCCTATGCAACACGCAGAAACTAGGTCTCTTTAGTTGACGCTAGTCTCTCATGCACAGAAACGGGAACCATTTCACATTTTATTCCAAGCAAATGGATTCTGTTTCATCTGGCCCTTTTCCCCATAGCATTCTTCACCTTTCCTGGGCAGTCAGCAGGAAGAGAAAAGACCTGAAAAATCGATTTCTGGATCTGAAATAAACATTGTCATGAGATTTTCCAAAATATGCCATCAAATTCTGGCTATAACATTTTCTTCCTAATGTAGCAACTCTGCTTCTAAACAGCCACTTGATGGAAAAGTACATAACAGAAAAAGTTCTCTTGAGGATACACTGCCAAAAGTATTTTAAAAAGTTAGTTTGATTTCCCCCCACATCAAAATGTGGCAGCAGAAAGACATCAAAAGCAAGCCTCTCACAGAAAGCTGCTGTTCATTTACCTTTAAATATTTAATGAGCTCTCCTGGAACTTCTTTCGAGCCTGACTGAATCAGCTGGCAATGATGGAAGAATTTGTGCACATGTAGATCCTGGAAAACAGATGGACACAGCCATATGAAATTTGATTCATTACACTCAAATGCAGGCTCTGTCCTCCCTCCTCTTGCCTCTTGCAAACTTATTTATCTGGGTATTCTAATGCCCCAACTGGGCAGCTGCAGCTACCAACATGTGTGTCCATGTCCCATGGGCCTCTTGACCATCCATCACAAAAATCAGCAAGACCAGGTAAACTCAGCATGTACCCAAGGACATCAGGTAGGCCACATTTATGCTCAACTACTCAACTTCATTTAATTACTTTTTTGACTGGTAGCGTAGTCTCTGAGGTTGGGCTGCTTCTCTATTATAATGAAATGAGCAGAAACAGAAGTCTCAACTAAGAGGCCAAGCAAAGATAGCAGCAGGGCGTTACCAGAACAGTAGTCACAGGCATTCAGTGCCCAATTCACCATGGCACTTGGCTGGCCAGCAAGCAAATCCAGCTGCCCTCTCTGGAATTTATATACACTGATTTTATGGACAGCACAAACTATATCAGAAATTGGAAGAATGAAATTTGGATTTTGACCTGCTTCCTCCAATTATTACTTGTGAGACTTTGGGTAAATCATCTGACCTGACTGAGCCTATTTCTTCATGTATAAAATGATGGCGTGAGCAGAGAGAAGTGGTAAAGACCTTGGAGGTCTCATCAAGGAGCAGGGACTTCATCTTTTCCAGCCATGATTTTTCAAACTGCTTGAGGCTTCCCACACATTTGACTGTGATTTCATGGATATTGAGACCAAGTCTCAACTGGAATAGCTAGCCACTAATGATCCACTGACTTCAAATTTCTGTGTTCAACTCCAGTCTAACCAGGAGAAGAATATCAGACAAATTCCAATAGAAGAGCTTCTACAAAATACCCAGAAGATACCAATAAATCCTGAAAACTGACAAAGTCATCAAAAACAAGGAAAGTCTGAGAACCTATCAGAGCCAAGAGAAATTTAAGGAGATAGGACAACTAAATGGAATGTGCTACCCTGGATAGAATCCTGGAACAACAACAAAAAGAGCCTTAATAGGTAAAACCTAAGGAAATCTGAATAAAGAACAGGTATTAGTTAATAATTATGTATTAATATTGGTTCCTTATGTGTAACAAATGTGCCATACTGATACAAGATGTTAATAATATAGGAAACTAGGTACAGGGTATATGGAAAAGTTGTACCATCCTTACAGACTTTCTCTAAATCTAAAATTATTCAAAAACTAAAAATTTTGAAAAGCGATGGTATAGCCTTCATGTTCCCTTCAAGTTTTATGTGGCACGAATCCATTAATAGGAATAAAAGGATTTTGTAATTTGAGAAAAATCATAAAATTTGAGCCACTATTATTATCAAGAAAGATCACCAGATTGGTGTAGCTCAGTGAGTTGGGCATCGTCCCACAAAGCAAAAGGTCACTGGTTCAACTCCCAATAAGGGCTCATGCCTGGGTTCAGGGTTTGGCTCCTGGTTGGGGCGAATAAAAGAGGCAACCAATCTAAGTTTCCCTCACACATCAATGTTTCTTTCCCTCTCTTTCTCCCTCCCTTCTCCGCTCTCTAAAAATAAATACAATCTTAAAAATAGAATGATGTTATTACTATTGAGAAAGTCTTTCAGGCCACAATTTCTCTAAGGATGTACAAACCAAATGTAGTTCATTTTAATTACAAAATATACTCAAGTATTAAAATTAACAAAATTCAGGTGTGTTTCAGTGGTTGAGAGCAGGCCTACAAATCAAAGGGTAGCCTGCTTGAATCCTAGTCAGGGCACATGACTGGGTCACAGGCCAGGTCCCAAATAGCGGGCACACAAGAAGCAACCACACAATGATGTTTCTCTCCCTCTCTTTCACCCTCCCTTCCCCTCTCTAAAAAAGTAAATAAATAAAATCTTTAAAAAGAAATAAAAAATAAGGACTTCTGGCCAAGATGGAGGCTTAAGTAGATACAATTTGCCTCCTTACACAACCAAAAGAAGGATAACAACTAATTTAAAAACAAAAACAACGTGAACTGCCAGAAAATCAAACTGTATAGAAGCCTGACAACTAATGAGTTAAAGAAGAAACATTTATCCAGACCAGCATGAGGTGGGGGGAGACAGGCAGGCAGAGACAGGCAGGCAGGAAGCAAGGAGGCTGGAGGACCAGGGTGGGCAAGGTGGTAGCTCCCAGGCCAGGTAAGGTGGCAGCTACCGGAATGGGCAGTCCCACAATTGCATGCAGATAAACCAGGAGGAATAATCAGGAAACCAGACAGACCACACAACCCAGGATTCTGGCACAGGGAAATAAAGCCTCAACACTTCTGAACTGAAAAAACCTGTGGGGACTGAGACGCCAGGAGAAACTCCCAGCCTCACAGGAGAATTCACTGGAGAGACTCACAGGGTCCTAGAATGTACACAAATCCACCCACACTGGAATCAGCACCAGAAGAGCCCAATTTGCTTGTGGGGAGCAGAGGAAGTTACTGAAAGCCCACTGAGAGCCCAGCAAGCTGCATTCTTCCCTCTCTGACCCCTCCTGAAAGTACAGAGCAACAACAAAGTGATGTGCATTGTCCTACCCTGGTGAATATCTAAGGCTCCACTCCTTACTACATAAGAGGTATGGCAAGACAAAAAAAAAAATGGCCCAAATGAAAGAACACATCAAAGCTCCAGAAAAAAATATAACTAAGTGACAAAGAGATAGCCAACGTATCAGATATAAAGTTCAAAACACTGGTAATCAGTATGCTCACAGAAATTGTTGAGTACGGTAACAAAATAGAGGAAGGAGTGAAGGCTATGAAAAGTGAAATAAAGAAAAATGCACAGAGAACCAACAGTGATGGGAAGGAAACCGGAACCCAAATCTACAGTATGGACCAGAAGGAAGAAATAAACATTCAACCAAAACAGAAGGATGAAATAAAAATTCAAAACTGTGAGGAGAGGCAACTCCGGGACAACTTTAAACATTCCAACATCCAAATCACAGGGTTGCCAGAAGGAGAAGAGGAAGAGCAGGAAATTGAATACCTATTTGAAAACATAATGAAGGAGAACTTCCCCCATCTGGCAAATGAAATAGACTTCCAGATAGTCAAGGAAGCCCAGAGAGTCCCAAAGAAGTTGGACCCAAGGAAGCACATACCAAGGCACATCATAATTACATTACCCTAGATTAAAGACAAGGAGAGAACCCTAGAAATGGCAAGAAAAAAGAAGAGAGTTAAGTACAAAGGAGTTCCCTTAAGACTATTAGCTGATTTCTCAAAAGAAATCTTGCAGGCAAGAAGGGGCTGGAAAAAAGTATTCAGTCATGAAAGGCAAGGACCTACACCCAAGATTACTCTATCCAGCAAAGCTATCATTTAAAATGGAAGGGCAGATAAAGTGCTTCCCAGATAAGGTAAAGGTAAAGGAGTTTATCATCACCAAGCCCTTATTCTATGAAATGTTAAAGGAACTTATCTAAGGAAAAGAAGATGATCACAAACTATTAACAGTAAAATGATAACAAACTTGTAACTATCAACAAACCAAATCTAAAAAAATAAAAACTAAGCAAACAGCTAGAACAGGAACAGAATCACAGAAATGGAGATCACATGCAGGGTTATCAGTGGGGCAGGGAATGGGGAGAATGGGGGAAAAGGTACAGGGAATAAGAAGCATAAGTGGTAGGTACAAAATAGACAGGGGGAGGTTAAGAATAGTAAGGGAAATGGAGAAGCCAAAGAACTTATATGTACGATCCATGTACATGAACTAAGGTTGGGGGGTGCAAGGTAGAGGGGAATAAAGGAGGAGGAATGGGAAAACTGTAATAGAATAATCAATAAAGTATATTTTAAAAAGAAATAAAAAATAAAATTGATGAGATTCAGATAATGCAACTTACTTGAGTGTAAATGGTAGACTCTAAGTGGCTTTTAATCTTCAACAATGGCTTTGCACCATCTACCCACTTAATATCCACATTAGATTGCTGTGAACAGAAAATACAGATGAGTTTCTGTAACAAGGCAATGCGTAGATGAGCAACACATCACACCTTTATGAATTTCAACATTTTTTTTAGAAACAAATGTGTTAGTTTCACAGAAAGGGAATTACTAGGGAAAATAACCTGTCTTTAGAATAAATGATCCTGGATCATTTGGAATTTCCAATCCTTTGCAATGTGATAGTTTTATAAATTACAATGGAGATGAACTAAAAAATAAATGAATTTTTTTAATGATGCACAAAATCCAAACCCCAGTTTTTAAGATTGTTACTAGAGTCAACAGACATGAGGTTACTTTGTCAGACTATTATAAATGTTTCTAATCATTCACTTTCCATACATATCTGTGTTGTGAACCAGCAGCAGTCCTCAGACTGCACTTCGAGTTGCTATCAACTAGACTAAACCATCAACTAGGCCAACAGAATTCTACTTTTTCAACATTTCATCATGATTACTTCAACAAAATGCAGGTATTTTCCTACCCTTCTTGATTCTGCATCGTTCAGGTTCAAGTAGCCTGGGGGAAGATTGGCTGAAACTGGCAGCTGCTGCTCAAATGTGATGATTCTACCATCCTTCAGCAAAGGTACCCAGGCAAAGCCAACTGCCAAGACAATGATCAACCATGAGAAGTGAAACTGCAAATGCGATTAGCTCTACTGTCTGACTGCTGGGGAGCAAGACAGGGTGGTGATGTTTCCAGGGGTCTGCATGCGGAATTCCAGATGTTGGGCAGCTGAATACTGGGGAAGGAACTATGAGTTAGGGTTGCTTCCTAACCCCAGCATGACCACTAACAAGTTATTTACTTTATTTCCTTGGCCATAAAAATGGGAACAACAACACAGTCTTTCCATCTAATAGAGAAGAGATCAAAGTGAGATATTGTATGAAAACCCTTTAAAACATGAAAAGTACATCAATATCACTGTCTGTACACTTTGGGAATAATTGGGGTAGAATTGTTTTTTTTAAAGGTTCAGATCTCTCTCGTCTATCCTTAGTAAGAATGCAGTCTGATATCTGAGCCTATCTCCAACAGCAATCAGCAGGGTCTAAAATTTCTTATATCAACCCCAGGGTAAGGGACTACGAAAGATGCAGGTTACTAGTCAAGGATGCATTCCATATTTACACAACACAGTATTTGGTTGGGCAGCTTTCCTGATTACAGAAGAAGGAGGTATAGTAGGAGAAAGCAGTCAGGCATAGTGTTTACAACTTGAATGCACTGACAGATTTCCCCCAGTCTTTGTATTTCTTAATAGTTCTATCCAAAAGAGTCTCTCGGTTTTGTATTAGAAAGCCCATCATGTTCTAGCTTTCAAAACCCAGAACCATTGGTGTCAGGATTTCCATTATAGAGATTACTCTGGGCTTCAAGTGTTTATAACTCAGCTGTAAACAGCTTGCTCTGGACAGAGTTTTGGCATATGAGACGGGGTGCTGCCTGGAGAGCACTTTTTAAAGCCACTGCTTTCTGATTCTTTAAAATTCTGTGTGCGTGTGTGTGTGTGTTTATACTGTGAACACAGAAGTCAACACAAATCTGGTTAGACTGTTTTCATTCACGTGTTTAATTTGGCAAATGCTTTAAGTCTTAAAACAAGACTAGTATGTTGCTTTCTCTAAGTAGACAAAATGGTTTTCTCAGACTCTGAGACACATCTGAAGGGCATCTTTACTAGCACAACTTCAGAAATGGTTTACCCAGAGCTCTTCTGTCATAAGAAACACAGGAAAGTAACATGAACAAAAGAACCATTCAAAAGGACTCTGTCAGAGTAATTAAACTGAAAATTAGACAAATGACAAGAGTTTTCTAGCCTGGAAAATACCAAAATATATTTCTTATTTTTAGGCAACATTTTTTCTCATAGAAATTTTTATTGCAATATAATTCAGATACCACACAATTCATCTATTCCAAATACAATTCAATGGTTTTTAGGCTATTCACAAAGTTGTGCATCCATTGCCACTAATTCCAGAATTTATTCATCACCCCAAAAGAGATTCCATATTCCTTAGAAGTAACTCCCTATTTCCCTTCCCCTGGCCCTGATAACTACTAATTTACTTTTTGTCTTTATGGAATTGCCTAGGCAACATTTTTGCACTGTGAATTCATCACAACATGGCCAAGTGTGCCTCTCAGTCAAAACTCATACAGAGCACTTGGAAGCTATAAAGGTACAATGTCAAGCACTCGCCATCTGGCTCTGAGGTGTGAAGCCACTTAAAAGCATGGACAGTTAAAAACAATGAGCGGCGCATAAAATAACAGTCTCATGCTCCACTGAACATCTTGCCCATTTCTGTCTAGGATTTGAATAATGAAATAGCAATTTATCTTTCAGGAGGTACAATGTCATGGGTTCGCATTGTTCTGCCAGATTTCTTCTCAGCCCTAGAGGTTTCTGCCCTGAACAAACTGCAATTTCTATGGGAACACAGAATAGGACCATATATCCACGAAAGAAATTTCCTAATATTCAGTCCTGCTGCCTGCTGGACATCTCTCAGGTGTCAAAATCATCACTGGTCCAAAACTTATCACTCCCACCTACAATTCTGTTCCTTGGCAACACAACAGACCCTTGAAAAATATGGGGGTTAGGGTAACCCACCCCCACACAGTTGAAAACCTGCATATAGCTTAAATTAGCCCTCCCCACACACAATTCCTAGCCACCAGTTGACCTTTGAACAATGCAGTTTTGAACCGTGCTGGGTCAAGTGAAAAAACCCTGAAGTGGACCTACACAATGCAAACCCATGTTGTCCAAGGGTCAACTGTGCCTCCTTTCCAGCTTCTGAAACTTCAGTGCTAACTCCTGAGTTGTCACTCTAGTAGCCACTCGCTTGCTAGGCCTAATATATTCCTATTCTGCAATTCTCATTTTCTCCATTCCCCTGCTACTGCCGCAGTGCGCCCCCTTTCTTCCCTGGGCTTTTGAAATGCCCCCTAACTGGTGGTCCTTCCTTCCTTACTCGTACTCCAACTCACTTCATGCACCATATTGCTGCCTGATTGGATTTCCTATAAAACAGCCCTTACTGGTATTCATAATGCTTTAATATTTCCGTATTCATGACAGAATAAAATCACATCCACAGCCTGATGTCCTATGATTCCCTTCCCAGAACCCTGTGCTTTGGTTGTATTAATATACTTATCATTCCCTGTCCATTTCCAGGAATACTGTACCTCTGTACAAGCTGTGGCTTTATTCTGGATTCTACTACCTTCTTGCCATCAATGCATTCTCAAACTCTACCCTGACCCTAAGGCCTCACCCAAACACCATCTCCTCCTGGAAATCTCCCCTGATTCTCAGACACTTTTCCCTCCCACCAGCTGAAGTAATACCTCTTCTCTGAGATCACAAAGCACCACTTTCCTGGTACCTACTACTTTCTATCTTTTATCATAGGTGCCTGCATAGGTCTCAAGTCCCCTACTTGATCATATGCTTGCTGAAGATGAGACCTACCTTTGACTCTCAGCTGTATTCTCCATCGTACCTACAACATCTTGCACATAATAAATATTCAGACATTCGTTGACTGAATGACTAAATGAATGAATTTAAGATTGATTCAGGCTACTTTGGATCTGAATCCTAGGACATGCTGCCATTTCTATCTATAGTGGGTGTGACACAAGCCATGTTCACAGGGACTTCTATGTTCTCCCAAGGATGCTTCCCATTGGTTTATCTAAAGTACAGGTGGCAAACACAAGGCCCGCAGACTGAATCCTTGTTTTATCCACCCTGGCACCTTGTTTCTTCCCAGCGGCAGCACTAAGCTCTCACTTAACTGTTAAGGAATAGTTACATTTACAGAGTCTTAAAATTACATTCAGCTGTTTGAAGGCAACTGCGAGGCTGATATGGCCCCTGGTGAAAATGAGTTTGACATCCCTGCTCTAAAGCCTTGCAGAATGGGACTAGGACAGGGGCTTCACTATTCAAGCATATTCAAATTCATTTACTCTGTTCTCTTATTAGAACCAGGCAGCCCCCAATCTCCCTGAGGGTCAAAAATACCCCTAGCTCTAGACTTACTGCCCTCTTCCTCAGTGAGCAGAACTGGAAAATTCTGGTTGCTGGGCTATTCTACATATTTATTCTACATAAAAGAAATAATACAATTATTGCATCACAATATGGTTTTTTTTTTCTGTGAAGGGCAATATTACTTATGTTGCTTATGGTAGTCCAAGCACACTGGTAAGCATTTGCACGTTTGGTAGAAATGAATATAGAGTGAACATATGATTCACATTTTATGAACTTTTTAACTCAGAAATAGGACTTTTTTGATGAGGGAAAGAAGTGCTCTGTAGCTTGATAAAAAGGGTTCTATTCTGGGCAATTCCATCACAAATAGCCTGAGAGAGACACTGAAAGCACACACGTACCTGGAGTTTCCACTGTGTCCTGCTTTTTGGTTGTTCCCTTTGTGTTAATTTCACAACTTACATGACAAAAAGTGAAAAGCAAATGATGTTTTTGATGCAGGTGAATGGGAAGCTCGATTTTAACCTGAAATGACAAATTATACATAGAATTTTGTTTTGTTTTAATTATCAAGCTGAACTGTCAGTCCTTGTGTTTCACCATACTTTTCCAATGACATATTCTTCTAAATGACACACCAAGTGGTCAATGAAATATCACTTAAATGTATTCCAAATAATTTTCTGGTCAGTTTCAGTTCGACAATAATGTCTTGGGTGGTGGGGGAGATTAATTTCTTTTGAGGAAAAGTCCAGTGGATTCTCCTGGATTCAACTTTGCAACAGAATTTTCTAAAACCTTGAATCAAAACCACACCCTCACAGCCCAGAGATGCCATGTCACTGAGTTTGTCTCAGCGAATACAATCCATCTAAAGCAGGCACTGAATTTGAAAGGTGACTTTTTCCTGAGCTGCTACCCTCCTTTGCATGAAAAAAAAAATTAAGCTTTGCAAATGAAAACGTGCAAAAAGTCACTATGGTATTATGGTTTATACAAATTACAGTTCATATGAATTTCTTTAGAAGAAAATTACAACTTTACCCATGAATGAAGAAATAAAAATGATCATGCTGACTCATAAATTTAATCCTAAAAATTAATAATTTAATACAAGCATCTCAAGTAATTTTCCAATCAGAATTCATGTGAATGTTTGTAATGCCTCTTGGAACTATGTGAGACAAATTAGAAATTTAACTGATTTAACACAAATGAATGCACCTACAGAGAAATGCATGGTCACCTGCCCACCGCCTCTCTCCTGGTCAATATATAGTGAATGGCTGTAAAGCCAATTTATTTCTGGCATCCTAAAGATAATATAGATTATTTACTATATCGTCAAGTTTTCTGTAGTGACTGGCATTGGCTACAGAGGGGGACATGTTGAGGAGCTCAGTGAGGAGCATCTGACCTAATTATCATTCACATAAGGCATGGTTTCTGGTGTTACAACTAATTGCTGTTGCAGGTATATTTCAGCACAGAATGTGCGTATTTGCAGCATCCAGATCATGTGGTTATCTAACACTCTGCTATACACAAATATGAGCATATACAATGTGAGAATGATGGCCCTCGCTTACAAAAATGCAAGGCCATCATTCTTTTCCCCACCCCCCATGAGACTAGGGGCACTGGATTGAGAAAGGGATGAGTGAGGTCTACGGCTGGGGTAGAAGGCCTCCACAGGACAGCAAGTACTCTTGGGGACATCATGACAGCAAGAGGGTGGGGGAATGGTTTCAGACAATGCCAGGAATGGACACATGAGACCTGAGGAGCAGAAAGGGTAGAGCTTCTGGCCTGCGATTTACATCTAGGTACCACGAAGACAAGTGGGAATCAAAAGCAGTCTGCAGATTTGGATAAGCCAGATACATATGGACTAGAAGAGGCTGTGACAAAGACACTAAGAGAGACACCAGGAAGTACTCAGAGATGTAGAGACAGAAGTAAGAAGGAAGGAGAGTCAGAGACAGGGTCTGAGGAAGGGAGCACAGTGACAGGGAGACAAAGCCACTCAACACTGCACAGAGGCATTGAATACAGCCAGTGGGATCTGGTGGCCCAGCCATACTGCAGTGTCTGGCAGCATTTCATTTACAGGGATGCTGCCCCCTCCCATGCACAACCACAGTAGGAAAGAGCTAGAAGAGCCATCAAAAAAACCTCTTCTGAATTTCTTATTTAAAGCTGAGGAAACGAAGACAGAAGGGGAAGTGACTTGCTCCAAGTCACAGAGCCAGGTGTTGTCAAAACTAGGGCTTTGTTTCCCACATTGCTACGTCATGCCACAACCCTTCAATTTGTGGGCAAATCTTCTGCTGTCATCAAAAGACACCACACAGGCAGTGGCCCTTTGCTTTGATGTGACATTTTCTATTTTCAAGGGACAAAACACTTGAGGGAATAAAACTGTAGATAAAATGATGAAAATGACTCAAAGACAAAAAAAAAAAGCACAATCATTGTGTTTTATAAAAGTCAAAATCATGTATTTTTACCTCATCATAGAACTCTGGATTTTGGTTGTGATGTGAAACAACAGCATAAGCATTCGTGGTAAAAACAGATCCTGCAGGTTTTCCATAAATACACTGCAAGAAAAGAAACACAGTCACCACTCTCAATGCAGGTCTCCAAACGTGATACTATGGAACCACATACAGTTAGAAGCATCTGTGAGCACATGGCCACAGCCATGCCCACGGGGCTCTCACCATGAGCTTATAAATTCCGACTCATTTACAGTCACTCCAGACATCACCCCAGACATCACCTAACTTGGCTGCATGAATGCTTCTGAGTTTCCGCCCATCAAAGAAATGCAACTCCAAACTAGTTGACAGTAAGAAGTTAAACACGGCTATCATTTGGAAGGGAAACACTCTGAAACCTGGCCTGGAAAGGTTACTTCTCTTCTGCTACTTGCATTTGTTAATATGAGAAGCTGACACTCAGCCAGTCAGCAATGTTTGCTGAATGTCTGTTGTGCAGCGAGCAAGGTGAAGAATTAAAAAAAAAAAAAAAACAACACCAAACAACAAGCTGTGACTAGGTTGCTTAGTTGGTTGGAACATCATCCCACACACTAAAAGGATGCAGGTTCCATTCCCAGTCAGGGCATGTGTGGGAGGCCACACATCGATATTTTTCTCTCATATCAATATTTCTCTCTCTTCCTCTCTCCCTCTCTCTCAAAATTAACTAAAACATATATCTTTGGGTGAAGATTAAAAACAAAACAGCAGACATATCCCCACCCTAAAGGAATTAAAAATTAAGTTACAGACACCTCAGTGTTCTCTCACTTCACGAGCCACATTTTAAGAGTCACTGGCTTTCTGTTATACCAATAACATAAATGTAAGACTTTCTATGGTTCCATGGAAAGATCTGATTTCATTTCTAGTGTTAGTTTTTCACTTGCATAGCCCTAACGAGCTCAAGGATGAATATGGAGTCAGCATGCCAAGGTATTAATTGCCTCACTCTTGTTACTTCAGAGCCAGCCTCTAGGTCTGCTAAGAAATAAAATGGAGACTCCATGTGAGTACCGAGCCAGCTCTCCTTAAATATGGTTTTGAGGGCAATTTGCAGGAACTGGTGAGAGGTAACCTAAAAATTGTAAGTACGCAAGGATATTGCATGGGGGGAAAGGAACAGTTACTCTTATCTCCAGGGAAAGGAGAAGCAAAGAAAACAGGCTTGATTTGAGCCAGTCTTAATTTAACTTAGGTTTCTCTTTAAAAAAAAAAAAAAACTCTTTCCAAAGGTGGGGGCTATTAAACACTCAATAGCTTACTTGGGGGATATTCCAGCCTCTTTTCCTAGGTGGTTTGAGTAGAAGACTAGTCATCCACTCGTATGATTTAGCCTCAAGCTAGAGAAATGGAGAGCCAGACAAACACTCGTGATGACTAAATGTCCGACTTCTCTTTCAGGCCTCTGATTAACAGGCTAAAGAGCAAAGAGTAAAAACCAGCTATAAAGAGTGAAGATATAAAGGCACTATGAAGTTGCAGGTATTTTAAGGACTATTGTATCAGATAATACTGAGATGCAGCTTTTCCTAGATCACTAATCCAAGTTTGGAGGCACCATTTGGCCAGTCCTAGAGTAGATGTCTATGTCAGATCAAAGCAGTCATGCTGTGCTTCTGTCAGCTCAAAGCCCGGTCAGGTTTCAAAAAGGAGTTTATACTCCCCTGATGGTACCATTATAACTGTCAGGTCAAAGGAGAAAATGACCTTGTGCTTGGACATCAGAGACTGCAAAAACCAAAGTGGAACAAAGGCAAAAATCTGGTATATGAGGCTTACCCTTTTTAAAGCTCTTACCTCATTTCGTTATTTCTTAATATTTAAGTAATCGTTATGGTTCATGTGTAAGAGTAGAAAAGACAATATTACATTTGTCACTTTACTACATTATGTTTTTGAAATTTAAACAAATTGAACTTAGAATATGGAAGCACCAAGTATCAAAATCTCTATTTCTACCAAACATGCTTATCAGTATAATGAACCAACCTTTAGAGCTCTGGCATCACTTTCATCTGAATCCCGGAATTCCACACAGACTGCAATGTTCCTTGCCTAAAATGATCAATCATTCAAAATGAGTCACAGAATGAGAAGATTATAAATAACATATTATACCCCAAAATGTATAGTTTTCACTGTTTACCTTGGCAAATGTTTTCTGGCTATCGTATTTTAATTGCAAGGGATATACATACAGATGGTTTTTGTAAATGGTAAATGGATAACAATATTTTGTCACTTCTGGAACAAACTCTTCAACCTCCACAGTAATATTTTGACAATTCTTTTCAAAAGGCTTCAGAGGTACATACGAAGAGGTAATACAATCTACAGCCAAAGAAAAAGCAGGCAGACAGTACAATTTAAAAATCATTAACACATTCCTACACCTATACACATTGATTGTGCTCTCAAAAAGTGACTCAAAAAACAGAATTCTTAGTGATTGACAGAAAGTCATGCAACCACTTCAAGAACCCAAAAGGACAAGATGGAGTAGCCTGATGCTGATTTCAGTGGAACCCTTTAAGCCAGACACGGATTGCTCGAGTAGAGTGATTTGCCAAATGTAACACATCATAATTTTGACAAATTTAAACTCTGCAAAGAAATCCATTACATTTTTCCTCCCATGGCTGCAATTTCACTTTCACTGCAAATTTTTACTAGTATCAGGGAAATAACAGTAAATTTATGCCTCCAATTAGCTCATGGCTGGGCACTTTTAAAAAGTTAACTTGGTGCAGGTGCAAATTTTCACCTAAGAAATAATGGAAGCCTTTTGAAACCACAAATCTTATGATGTGTTACCAATAATGAGTACAATATTCCCAAGTCTGAAAAACACAAAGTCTTTGAGAAGTATAGCAACATAGTTTACTGAAGTAGCTACTCTAGTGGAAGTTATTCATACACAAAGGGCTCTAAGACCACTTGTACAGTGAGAGTCGGACCTGAGGACACAGCATTGTTGTGGGGGAGGGTTGTTTTCTCTTATTATTATTATAGCAATACTTATAATAAAATATCTGGAATAAATGTACACAGACACAAGTGATCATTCTACTACCCACAGATAACTACTGTTACTGTTTTGGCATATTCTTCTCTAGTGTATTTTCTATGCATGTTTTATATAATAATAATAATAATAATAATAATAATAATAATAATACAAAAATCCTACTGTATATACAGAATTTATCCTCCTTTTGTGGGGCATTGTGTCTGATGTGTTATTCCACAAACGCTTTATAAACATCATTTTGCATGGCTGCATTAATTTTCATGACATCTGTGCATCATAACTGCCTTAACCTATCTGACAATGTCAGACTTTGGTTGTTTCCAATTTTCTCCCAATATTAACAATGCTGCAAAGAACATCTTTATGGATAAGCTGTCTACATTTCATATTATTTCTTCAGGAAAAATAATCCATTGTACTCTTAGATGTTTTAAAATGTAAATTACTACTCCCCTACTTACAATCTTTTAGTGACTTTTCATTGCACTTAGAATAAAATCCAATCTTTTAAGGAATTACCATGGTCTGTCTATACAATTCCCCGCATGATATGACACTTTCTACTTCTCCTATTTCACCTTCTGTCTCCCTCTCCCCATCACATGCCACGCTAGAGCCACACTGGCTTCCTTTCTGTTCATATGAAGCAAGTTTTGTCCCACCTCAAGGTCTTTACAACACATGGAAAGCCTGCAGTGGGGCCTGCACAGTCCCAACCACCGCACACTGGCTGGGCCCCATGATGGGCCTTCCTTGGCCATCCTTTTTAAAGCAGCCCATCCCAATCACAGACTACAGTTAGTCACTTATTTGTTTCCTTATTTATTGTCTGTCACTCCTTCTAGACGTTAATCTCCATATTTTTAAAGCACCTCATAGGTATTCAACAAATGTTTACTCAATAAATCCTTATTCAGTGAATAAACGGATAGATAGAATCTGAGTTCCCATGCCTTAGTTATGGGCTTCTGTGGGTATCTATTGCCAAACTGCACTCCTACCCATGATAGGTGATGGTGCCTGGCCAAAACCTAGCCAGTGTTAGCTTCACTTTAAACAGGTTTATAAATTTGAGAGATGAGTAAAAGCTGTTTTAATTTGCATTTAATGGCATTATTACTAAGACTGAACATTTTTCAAATATTTACTAGCCACCTAATTTTACTTTCTGCAAAGTATCTTTTCTATCTCCTGTTCATTTTTTTCCTGAGATTTTAGATTCCTGTCTACAGACAAGAGCAGAACATCTCCTGTTTGATTAGTTCATGAAACTTATCCAAGGCAAAAGGCAGCAGACAGTGACTGGGTCACATTCACATCACGATATACTGTATGTGAAAGCATGCTATAAAATCTACTTCCTGTAACTATTTACATGTATACTTGGTTGAATTAATAATATCTTCCCCCCTCAAAAAAATTCTTGTCCACCAGAACCTCAGAATATGAACTTATTTGGAAATAATGTCTTTGCAAAATGTAATTAGTTAAGATGAGGTCATACTAGATTAAGGTGGGTCCTAAATCTAAGGACTGGTAATCTTAGAAGAGGGAAGATGACCACATAATGGTAGAGGCAGAAAAGGAGTGATGCAGCTACAAGCTGACGGCTGCCAAGGACTGCCCGGGGCCAGCAGAAGCTAGGACACAAGTAATGATTTTTCCTTGGAGCATTCAGCAGGAGCATAGCCCTGGTAACACCTTAATTTTGACTTCTAGCCTCCAGAACCATGGGAGAATACATTTCTGTCATGTTAAGATACCTAGTTTATAATACTTTCTTACAGCAATCCCAGGAAAACTCATACACTATGTAAATCTAAAGAAAAATACTGAAAAGGTAAAAACCTAAGATTCACACATAGCTGTTAAGGTTTACTTGCAATACATGACTTCTTACTTGATAAATCCACAGGAACACATTCTACTGTGATGTTTAGGTGCCCAGGAATAATTTGCAATTTGGTCTTCTCTGGCCTAGGTGTAAAATCAGAATATTTTATAGTTAAAAATTATGATTACTAAATGTGCTAGTTACCCTGTATCCAAACTTAAAATTTTAAGCATTCGGTTTCTGCCACACAGGGTGGGAGAAAAGTAAGTGTATGGTTGTGAGTACATGAAACAGAGCTTATTCTGTTATTATTTATTAATTATTGTATTATTTTCCATACAAACAACTATAAACCTACTTTTGACCTGCCCTGTATATAGCCCATATTCATCATTTTAAGAAATTATAACTGATGTATTATATTGACTTACTGCAGTGACACCACATACTTACTTCTTATATTCTGAGAGTAACTTGAGAATGTCTTCATTTGAAAGCTTGCTACTGTCTTGTTTATACAAAGGAGAAAACCTCCCGTCCAGATCCAGAGAGCCCTGAGTATCTTTGAAAATGGGTCTAAAACAGCAACATAAGAGGTCTTAAAATACTTTACAGGATTGATAAATAACAATAAAATTAGTGCTGGTGGGAATATAAATTGGTAACACTACTTTGGCAAATAGCAGTTTCTTAGGAAGTTAAGCATGCACCTATGCTATGGTTCTACAATTCCATCCCTAAGCATATTTCCACATGGTACATTAATGTTCATAGCAGATTTATTTGTTATAGCCTCAAACTGGAAACAACCTGGATATTCATTAATAAGTGAATGGATAGACAAACTGTAGTGTATTCATACAATGGACTACTACTCAAAATGAACAAGTGATACATACAATAATATGGATAAATGTCAAACACAGACTGAACAGAAGCAACCAAATACATGGGTACATAATGCACAGTTCCACTTATATGAAGGTCTAGAATACGTACAAGTCATCTATAGTGATAACAATCAGAATGGTGGTTGCCTGGGTTGGGGATGGCTAACTGGACAAAAACATGTAGAAACTTTCTGAAGTGACTGACATGTTCTCTATTTTGGTTGATGTGATAGGAACATGGCTACTTACATTTGTGAAAATTTGTCAAATTGGACATACAGAATGTGTACATTTTCATTATAGGTAACATACATATCAAAGTTTACAAAACATAAATTAGATCTTTAAGATCAATTTATATAGTTTACAATATACATGTAGTTTCCGATATGAATTTGAATTCCTCCCCCCCTCCCCTTCTTCCATTTTTAAGCAGCTATATTTAACAGTAAAACTGGGAAGTGATGTGCAAGTGTCCAACATGCTGGGATAGCTACAGCCAGAAACATAATTCCCCTGGCAGAGCCACTGAAGATGTGGTTATAGACATTAACCGCTGTTCCTACTTCTAAGCTTATATCCTTTATTTTCAGTAAACAGAGGCTTATCATATATCTTTTAAATAATCCAGTGAAGCCTCTAGAGTGAGTTGCTGCTACTGCTGACAACCAAACTAATTTGGGAAGGAAAAATAGCATAATTCCTCATCAAAACTGGGGATTAAAGCTTCTAACTTGGAAGATTTTAAAACTGATTTTTATATTGGCAAAACAGCATCAAGTAGCTGCCTCTATGGCCTGAAGGGGGCGCAGTATGAAGTAAGTAACCATGGAGTCTGATCCCGGCTTGTATACATTCTGTAAACTTAGGCAGAAACTTTTTGTTTTTACTTCTGTGCCTCAATTTCCTGATTTCCAAGATGGGAATAATAGTATCCATCTCCGAAGAAAATGTGCATTAATCACTTAGACCACTGCCTTGCACAGAGTTAGCACTCAATAACTATAAATAATAATAATAGCAGCAGCACCAACTGACTTTTCAGGCTGCTGAAAATCATACTTAGCATCACTAAGTACGCTTTTATTTACAAGCCATTTTTCACCTTATATAATGCCTAATTGTATCACCTTCTCTATCCTTGGCTGTCATTTTTTACCATTCTGCAAAAACAAGGACAACATGACTTTTCATCTACCAACATACAATGCATTTTGAGGCCTTCCCAAAAGTGAAATGATTATAAATGGTGAAAGAAGACTAAATTAACTTAGAGTCTCCGACCCTTATGCTATTCCCCAGCACTCACTGAACATAATTGATTGAATTATTCAGAACATGGTGCCCTTTCCCCAGAAGTTCTAGTGAGCTGAGTACCGGCTGTACCAAAAACAAGCCAATTAACCTGTATTTCAAAGGTGGGATAAGCAAGAAACACATTTTAAGTCACCACTGTATGTAGACTTGCAATATTTGGGGAAAAACACATAATCTACCATAAGATATGTGGTATAGATAACACATTTCCAAATAAATACACTACTCCTGAAGGGTTTGCTGAGATTGTCATCAGAAAGCAAGAAAATCTATTAAGCATACGCATTTAACAACTGCATTTTTGCCTTCTCACTTTTGTATGTTTTCTAGAATTATTCTATGCTAGCTTTTCAAAGCATAAGCCCAGACAACTCTGAAATATTGGGCATACTGTACATTTACTATAATTTCTGGTTTTCTGGGAAAAAACTTCCATCCCTTTCACAAATAAGCTCTGCTTTAAAATGCAGTAAAGTTAAGTGGTATCAATAAGATCAGTAACTCAAAGCCAATGAAATTTTCCCTGAGGCAAGACATATGAAGGAATGAATGGGCCTTTGATGCAGAGCAAATTCTAAGAAAAAGAATTCTTACATCCTGTTATGGACTGAATGTTTCTATACCCCCCACCAAAGTCCATATGTTAAAATCTAATCCTCAAGATGATTATACGAGTAAGTGGTATGTTTGGGGATAATTAGGTCATGAGGGTAAAGCCCTCAGGAATGGGATTATTGCCCTTATAAAAAGAGGCTAGGGAGTTCGCCTACTCTCTTTGCACAGGATGAGGACATGAAAAAAAACAGCTGTCCCCAACCTGGAAGAGAGTCCTCACCAGAACCCAACAAATGCTGGTATCCCGATCTTGGGACTTCCAGCCTCCAGAATTGTGAGAAATAAATATGTTTGTTGTTCAAGCTGCAAACATTTGGCTTAAACACTTGTTGTTTAAGTCAGTAATTTGTTAGAGCAGCCTAGAGGGGCTAGGACACATCCCAGGTGCCCCAAAACATCACTGCCAAAATATAACTGGCTTGTCAGAAACAAACTGCTGAATGCTACTGGCAAAGACAACATCCCTCTACTTCATATATGAGCATGAACAGAAGGGTCAGGATTACATATGTACACACCTGGCAGCCCAGGCAAAGGGCATTCTGTATTGTCCAAGGCGGCTGCACACCTGCTTGGCTGTCCTATGCACCTTCTGGGCCGTCTAAGGTCAAAAACAAGAAAATAGGCTCATATTGGTTCAAACTACCAGGGAGTCTCCCAAAACTAATTTCCCCAACCCAACTAATATAAAACATCAAAATCTAGAAAAACATAAATAGAAATACCTACAAATAAAACATAACACACATCGCCTACCCACTTTTCAAGACCAAAGCAGTATTTCTTAAAGCTTTTGTGTTTTTCCATTAACAGAGACTTCATCAGGATATCCTTCATCAAGATATCTGAAGACAGACAAAATGGATATAGGGCATGTTTTGGACCAAAGGCTCCTACTGAGAAATTTTTTTAAGCACTTTAAATGTGTATTTCTCCTTTCTCATGTGAGCAGACAGATGCTCATCATTTTCGGGAGAAGTTTGTACTGAATATAGTTGACCTTTTTACTCCCAAGCTACAAGCCAAGTGACCAAGAGTCAATACAATTAAGTTAAGTGTGGGCAGGAGCCACTGTATGCACAGGCGCTGAGAGATGACAAAGGACATTAACTGTCTATAGAATCTCAACCAGCTGTGAAATGCTGGCTGCATGTTTATCCTTAGGGATACACAGGCTAGAAGCTTTTATCTATATCGAGGCCTTTTTTTCTTCACAAATTGGTCACATGTATCCTCGGCATCTTCCACTTGATAAACAGTATTTGGATACACAGCTAAATGCCACGTAGAACAGATGGGCTCTTCATGAATACCCAGTAGCTGGAGAGCTGCTAATGGCCTGTGCCATGAACATGTTCCTGCTCTGGGCCCCAGTTTTCTCATTTATAAAATGAGAGCAGAGGATTCAACTGATAATTTTCCTAAGTTTAGATTTCAGGGTCCAGAAATTTGGATGATTATATGGGTTGCCAACTTTTAATGTTGCCATTTAAATACAAGAAACAACAAAAATGCCTACCATTTAATATACTAACATTTTAGGAAGCATAGGTGTAATGTTTACAAAATAGCAAGCCCTCTGAATTGAATACATTTAGATTCTCATGAATAGATAGCTATTTTGCTTTCCTTGCTTCATCTTCATACAGGTATAAATTTGAGTATACACTGGCAATTGGGAACTATAGAAGTGGATCATCTTTACCCTCATAGATCTGACATTCTAAGGTTGCTGATAGAGCTGGGGGGGGGAAGATGGTTATTGCCAAGGATACAGTGTCAGTGAACAGATGTTGCTGAAAAACCTTTAGCTCTTATTTTCATAAGCTAGCAGAAATCAGACTGTCATGTAAACAGAACATAAATGAAGAGGGAGAAAAAAGGCACGTTCAAGGTTTAGCATGCATAGGTAGCTAGTATACAATATTTTCAGAATATATAGCATGCTGAGTAAGGAAGTTTTTTGAGATGTTTTTTCTAGGGAATTGTTGACAATCAGATTTAGAATATCAGTAGAAGGCAAGTTCTACATTAAACTAAAATGTTCACAGACAATCTTTATAAATACCTTTGCTGGATCTGAATTTTTGATGTAGGGCTCTGCACAGTGTGTAATATTTCCCTGGAGCACCTTTTCAATTCGCGCAACTAGAAGAATTTCAGGATGTGGATTTGTCACTGAGAAAATTCCCTGGGAAAAAAATGACTTCCATTAGACTTTTTATGTAACCTCATACATACAGTTGTTGATTAATGATTCCAAGCAGTGTATTTAGCATAGAATGTTTGTAGTCAACATAGAATAATTTCTAGGACCCTGGAAGTAGATAGCATTGCCTTTCAGTTTTCCAAGCTCCCAATATTCCTTCCAAAATGGATTTTCAATTTTCTCACCAACCTCACATCTATTAGTCTTCAACGTGCAGGTTGTCACCCTCGCTGCATAGCTTCATGTGTTTAGCTGTGTTTCCAAGGTGCATGGTTGGACCTAATTAATGCAATGTGTACTGTTTGGTTTAATTGGCATGGGCTAAAATATTGTGCATTTCTCAAATAGCACTGGATAAGCATTTTTAAATATAGCTGCATGTAACTGCAGAGCAATTCGCTCACAATTAATACTGATTGCAGAATAAACTTTAGGACAGGGGTGTCAAACTCATTTTCACCAGGGGCCACATCAGTCTCATGGTTGCCTACAAATGGCAGAATGTAGAGCTCCTTGCCCATAGTTAAGGACTAGTAACATTTATACAGTCCTAAAATTACATTTGGCCCTTTGAAGGCAACCGCGAGGCTATTGTGGCCCCTGGTGAAAATGAGTTTGAGAGTTTGACACCCCTACGTTAGCACTTCCACCCAAGATGGAAGCGTAGGTAGATATACTTTGCCTCTTTCCACATCTAAAACCAGGACAACAACAAAATGAAAAAAGAAACAACCAGAACTGCCAGAAAATTAAACTGTATGAAGGTCTGACAACCAAGGAGTTAAAGAAGAAACATTCATCCAGACCAGTAGGAGGGACAGAGATGAGCAGACGGGGTAGACAGGACTCACGGCAAGGCGCTGGCTGGTGGACTGGGTGCAGTGGCAGCTAGCGGAGCAGGCAGTCCCACATTGGCATGCAGATAAACCAGGAGAAACAACTGGGGAGCAAGACAGACCACACAACCCAGGATCCAGTGCGGGGAAATAAAGCCTCAAAGCCTCTGACTGAAAACACCTGTCGGGGTTGAGGCGGCAGTGGAAGAAACTTCCAGCCTCACTGGATCCTAGAACTTATGCAAAACCACCCACCCAAGAATCAGCACCAGAAAGGCCCAATTTGCTTGTGGATAGCAGGGGAAGAGACTGAAAGCCAGTCAAGGGCCCAGCAAGCAGCACTGTTCCCTTTTGGACACCTCACCCACATACAGCACCACAACTCAGTATCAGCATCATGGGCTGCCCTGTACTGACAAATACGTAAGGGTCCGCCCCTTACGATGTAACAGGCATGTGGAGACAAAAAATAGCCCAAATGAAGAACAGATCAAAGCTCCCGAAAAAATATAACTAAGCGACAAACAGACTTCCGGCCAAGATGGAGGCATAGGTGGACAGACTGTGCCTCCTCGCAAAACCAAAATTAAGGAAAACAAAGATTTAGAAACAAGAAAACAACTGGAACTCACAGAAAACTGAACTGTAAGAAAGTCCAACAATCATTCATCCAGACCGGTAAGAGGGGTGAAGTCGCAGCAGGAAAAAGTGGAGGTTGACAGACCCAGGAGAGCAGAAGCCCCAGGCGTGCAAATGGCAGCTAGCGGACTATGGGCACAGGGTGGTAACGGGCAGACTCAGTGAGCCCTCACAAGGCAGCTGGCTGACCAGGCGGTCCCACATTCGTGCGCAGATAATCCAGGCAAAAACAGGGAGTGAGACAGAACTCGCAACCCAGGGCTCCAGTGCCGGGAAATAAAACCTAAAGACACCAATTGAAAACACTTGTGGGGATTTAGGTGCTGGGAGAGACTCCCAGCCTCACAGGAGAGTTTGTTGGAGAGGCCCACCCACACGGAAATCAGCACTAGAAGGGCCCAATTTGCTTGGGGAAAGTGGCGGAAGGGACTGGAATCCAAGAGAGAGTGGAGCAAGCATCATTGTTCCCTCTCGGACCCTACCCCTACATACAGCATCACAACCCAGCGACTGGGCTGCCCCACCCTGGGGAACACCTAAGGCTCCACACCTCACTACATAACAGCCGCAACCAGACCCCCCCAAAAAAACACACACAAAAAAAACCCACAAAAAAACAAAAATGGCTCAAATGGGAGAACAGATCAAAGCCCCAGTTCATCTAAGCGACCAAGAGATAGCCAACCTATCAGATGCACAGTTCAAAGCCCTGGTGATCAGGATGCTCACAGAACTGGTTGATTTTGGTCACAAATTAGATGAACAAATGAAGGATACACTAGTGAAATGAAGGAAAACACACAGGGAACCAACAGAGATGGGAGGAAAATGGGGACTCAAATCAATGGAGTGGACCAGAAGGAAGAAAGAAACAACCAAACAGAAAAGAAGGAAGAAACAAGAATTCAAAAAAATGAGGAGAGGCTTAGGAACCTCCAGGACATCTTTAAACATCCCAACATCCAGATTATAGGGGTACCAGAAAGAGAAGAGGAAGAGCAAGCAATTGAAATCTTATTTGAAAAATTAATGAAGGAAACTTCCCCAATTTGGCAAAGGAAATACACTTCCAGGAAGCTCAGAGTCCCAAAGAAGTTGGACCCAAAACGGAACACACCAAGGCACATCATCATTACATTAGCCAAGATTAAAATGAAGGAGAGAATTCTAGAAGCAGGAAGGGATAAGGGAACAGTGACCTACAAAGGAGTTCCCATCAGACTGTCAGCTGATTTCTCAAAAGAGACCTTCCAGGCAAGAAGGGGCTGGAAAGAAGTATTCCCAGTCATGAAAGTCAAGGACCTACATCCAAGATTGCTCTATCCACCAAAGCTGTCATTTAGAATGGAAGGGAAGATAAAGTGCTTCTCAGATAAGGTCAAGTTCAAGGAGTTCATCATCACCAAGCCCGTATTATACAAAATGTTAAAGGGAGTTATCTAAGAAAAGATAAAAAACAGGTACGGTAAAATGACAGCAGACTCACAATTATTAACAACCACACCTAAAACAAAAACAAACTAAGCAAACAGCTAGAATAGGAACAGAATCATAGAAATGGGGATCACATGGAGGGTTAGCAACAAGGGAGTGGGCGGAGGAGGGGGGGAAGGTACGGAGAATAAGTAGCATACATGGTAGGTAGAAAATAGACAAGGAGAGGTTAAGAACAATATAGGAAATGTAGAAGGCAGAGAACTTATATGTATGTCCCATGGACATGAACTAAGGGAAGAGAATGCAGGTGGGAGGAGGGGTACAAGGCGGAGGGGTTTAAAGGGGGGAAAATGGGACAACTGTAATACCATGATCAATAAAATATATTTAAGAAAAAACACTGATTGCAGCTAAGAGGAAGAAGATAAGATGTTGTTCTGTATAGCAGTTTTCAAACTGCATAACAAAAACTAAATCATCCTATGGAAAGCATTCCTTTGTGACAGGTAAACACCTCTGGGGCTTTCAATGTAAAGGTAGAGGACAGAGGATCCAAACCTTGTTGTTTTGTTCTTCCGTGCTTTACTGAAGGGTAGTAATGCACCCTGCTGGGAAAGGAGGGCTGGGTCAGAGGCCTTGTCCTACAGGGCCAGACTCCCAACCCACAATGGGCTTCCTGGATTCACTCATGCTTCCATTTTGGGGACAGGGTAAGGTAGAGACTAATTGGACAACAGACAGAACAGCTCCAGAGAGTGTCCCCCTCCAATGGAATCCCTGGTTAGTTTAAGAACATCTCTGTGCCTCAGCATCCTCATCTGTGAACTGGAAACATTAAGTACCTGCGTTCCAGGGCTCTGGGGAGGGTCAGAGAAGATGTGGCAACCTGGAAAGCCCTCTGTGCTGGACTAGGCCCACCATATTTGCTCAGTACCATGTTGCCACTAGTAGGGGTAGCAGTAACAGTGATCACAGATAAATAAGTGAAAGCAACTTGGTCTTCTCCATTGTCAAATCATTTCAGATTATAATACTCCTTGCTGGCACCAGTGTGGGGAAATGCTGAGGGTACTGGGGATGCGAAACCATAGGGACCTGGTGGACATTAGCTGCAGCAGTAATCAGTATTACTATTCTCATCCAGACTCGTGGCGGGAGATGTTGGCTGCAGGGACCTCAAGGCTGAGAGGCAGCATAGCATGGGATATGTAACCTGGAGAGCCTGGCTGCAATTGTCTTCATCCATTTTTTTTTTCTGCATAAACCTTTCTAAGTCTCAATTTCTTTTTTTGTTTTTTAATCCTCACCCAAGGACATGGTTATTAATTTTAATAATTAGGGGAGGGAGAGAGAGAAGGGGGCGGGGAGAGGAAGGGAGAGAAAAATCGATGTGTGACAGAAACATTGATCAGTTGCTTTTCTTAGGCATCCTGAGCAAGGACCGAACCCACACATCGGCATGTGCCCTGACCAGGAATGGAACCTGCAACCTTTCAGTGTATGTGATGGTGCTTTTAACTCAGCCACACCAAACAGGGCTCTAAGTGTCAATTTTTTAATCTTTAAAATATGTTTTTCACAGAACCTACTTTGAGGGTTTTTAGAAAGACTGAGATAATGTATCAAAATCATCTAGCACAGTTATGTGACAATTGGTAAGCATGAAATTACATGAGTCAGTTTGCCAGCCCTCCCTCACAGCTTGAACAGCGAGTTCCTGGCTGTACTGAAAACACAGTTCTGTGACCTTCGGTGGCTTTGGGCCACTGTAGTAATAACAAGGTGCCCAATGTGCATGACTTCATTTAATCCACATGAGGAGTTTGTTCAGTAGCTAATACTATTGTCATTCCCATTTCATAGATGAAAAACCTGAGATGTAGAGAGGATGTGACTTGCCTCGATCTGTAAATGGTGGAGCCAGAATTTGAACTTAGGAAATGGGCTCCTGAGCAGTCTCTAACCACTTCGTTCCATGCTTGCTGCTGGGGAATTCAAACCCAGGTCAGCTGCCCATCTGGGATCCTTACAAACTGTTGTACTGTGGAAAGAATTAGCGTCTTGCACTCACTTTTCTCTTTTGCCTTGTCTACTCTGAGGGTTCTATCTAGAACAAATGAGATAATATGTCTGAAATGTTTTGAAAACTGGAAAGCACTATCTTAACACAGTTGGTAATATACCAAATAGAAAAACAAAACTTGGTAGAGTACCAGTAATGGATTTTTCCACTTGAATTCCTTTGTGTGGTGCTCCTTTAAACAACAGACACAATCAACTAACAGGCTGTTTGGAGGATATTATATTCGGAAAGAGCTGAGCTGCACAGGGAATGGCATGGCTGTTCAACGTGCACTCATAGGAAACCCCTGTAACCTTGGTTGTATCTACATTAGTACTCTGCAATAAAGTGCAAAGGAACAAAATGAAGAGGTCTGGATCCTGTTTTCTACCTTTACAGCTCTTTACCTTTTACAAAGGAACACTTTCTATAGCATGCTTTAGTTTTCGTTATGCAGTTTGAAAATCGTTAGCTGCCCCCCACCACAGGCTGTCTCTTACCCACTTCAGTGCCCCCTACCTCAAAAGAACAGGTCAGGTCCCACCCAGTTCCCAGCACTTACAGAGCCCCTAGCCTAGGCCATGGCAAGGCATGTGGTGGTATGAGCTCTCCCCCCTTTCTCCAGCCCCGCAACTATTACCCCCCAGTGGGGAGCCCACAGAGCAACAGGGAAACAGACTCCCAAGACTGAGCAGCTACCCCACAACCCCAACTCAAACTTGGGGCACATGGGGCACTGAGGTCTGTCAGGGTATCTGGGAAGAAACTGCCAAGATCCTGAGACTAAAGCAATCATAGTAACTATTTGGTATCAGGGAAGCAAAACTACTGGATGGACCCAACTTCCTCCATTTCTGTGGTCACCCTGTTGCTCTTCACTCAGGGTGCCTCTAGAGAGAAAGACTCTGAGGAGCAGATGGGGAGAGCTGAAAATCACCCCCAAATACCCGCCATCCACCAAACCTTGAAAGCTGCCTGTTCCTATAGATAATGCCACCATTTAAATAGCCTTGCTGGAAGGCAATGGGCTGCCAGACAGCCTGTTTTGAGAACGCTGGGGAACTGGGCTGCTGTCCTCTCTAGGGTAACATGAAAGCAATACAGCATAGCGGCAAACAGCTGGGCTTTTTAGGGAGCCTGCTAGACCTAGGTTCAGGTCCCGTTCCCCATCTTACTACATCTGTTACCTTGGGCAAGCCACCTGACTGCTCTGTGCCTCAGTTTCCCCATCTGTAAAATGGGGATAGTAATAGTACCTACCTATTTTACTGAATTGTTGTGAGAGTTAAGTGACCATACAGATAAATACATAGAGAAATATATCAGCAATATTTAAGTGCTTGAATTGTTGTTATTGCTGCAAAACGATTGAGCTGAGATCTGCTAACACTGAGTCTTCTTTCACATAGTACTGCTTCCTCATCCTAAATGGGAAGAAGTTGAGAGAAAGACTTCTTCCAAATAAAATGTTCAACTATTCGGAGTAAATAACCATTTGGTGGTATTGTTACCTGATTTGAAAAAGAGTTCAAATGATAAAGTCATTTGAGGCCACTGCCCATCACTGTCACATGTCCAGCTTTCACCTATTCCTTTAAGGTCTCTCTGAAGCCCCACACCTTCTGTAGAGTCTTCTAAGTTAACTCCTGCCACTGATCCCTCCTCATATTCCAAATTAACTGCCACCATTATGTTGTATACTTTGGCACTTCATTGTATTCTGCCTTTGAGGTCTTTCAAACAGACCTAGGTTCAAATCTTGCCTGCACCACTACTGGCTCTGAAATGGTGGACAGCTTACTTATTAATCTCCCAGAACTTCACTTTCCTCATCTGCAAAACAGCAATAATTATACTATTTCACAAGGGTATTACAATTCCACGAGACACCAGTGGAAAATTCTGGCATACAGGGGATCTTGAGAACATGTTGATTTTCTTCCTGACTTAGATTACAAGTGGGATGACACCTGGAAGCATAACTTAAACTGCTTCCAGTTTGAATCTAAGTAAATTGAAGTAATTCAGTAAATATATTGTTGCTTTAAAAGGACTTATTTCATATTGTACAAGAAATTTTAAACATACAATAGCAAGTGCTCAAATATTTATAACACTGAATTCACTCAAGCTTTCTTTTAGAAGCTGAGGCTGTTGTGTGGGATATACACATATGAGACAACTATATTCTGCATAACAAAGGGACTATGCCTTGGCCAGTGTGGCTCAGTTGGAAGGGGGGTCATCCTATGGACTGAAAGGCTGCAGGTTCCACTTCCAGTCTAGGGCACATACCCAGTTTGCCGGTTCGAGCCCCAATTGGGGCGTGTATAAGAAGGCAGCCAATCATTATTTTCTCTCTCCCCCACCCCTGCTCTCTCTCTAAAAGCAATTTTTTAAATGTGCTCATGTAAGGAAAATGAAAACTAAAAAAAAAGAAAAGAAAAGAAAAGAAACACTAAGGGGACATAAAATAACAAGGGACAACAGATAATGAGGGGAAAAGTTATCAAAACTCCCTAGCACAGAGAGGGCAGTGACAGTACGTGTCAAGTCTTCCCCCGCCATGTGGCAGTCTGTATCAGTGACTCTGATCTGCAACCCTCAAAACATGGAATTTATTCTAAGGAGATAATTCAGCAAACGAGCTAATATGTACATACAAGGATATTCAATGGCATATAATTTATGATATACAAAAATTAGAAATATGCTAATTAGCTAAATCACTGATACAACATATTAGCCTTTA
Organism: Anoura caudifer; assembly: GCA_004027475.1. Lineage (NCBI taxonomy): Eukaryota > Metazoa > Chordata > Mammalia > Chiroptera > Phyllostomidae > Anoura > Anoura caudifer. The sequence goes on from PVKU01002665.1 coordinate 127,234, forward strand.
TGAATGTGACTGTCTACAAATATTGATATAAAAAGATAACCATGATGTTAAATGAATGCAGTAGGTATAAAATACCATAAATCATACACATTATGTATAGTCTTATACAAACAGTATGTGTTTATATATACACACAACAGAGCTGTCTAGAAAACATTTGTCCAAATGTTAATAATGACCATGTTATACCTTTTTTACTGTTTGAATTTTCTACATAATGTATGTGCCTTTGTAATCAGGAAAAAAAGGCACATTTTTATTTCAGGAAAATAAATCTCCTCACAACATGAGCTGCTTTGTTCTTCCTACTTCAATTCTTTGCCACAATCTATAGTTTCCTTTCAGCTCCAAAAGTCTAGAAGGCAATCAGTTCTGCTCTGCCTAACCTATTATAGCTGCCAGTGTGGTCAGAGGTCAAAATGCCAGGGAACTGTCAGGCTCTTTCTAAAGGGGATTCTTTGCACCAGATAGGAAAGAAGAGAGTAGACCTACATCTGTGACACAAGCAGTTCCCTCTTATTACGTTTCAAACAGAACTCCTGGTATAGAGTCCTTATGCTCTATTAAAACTCTCTACTCATAATGGAATGGGAATTAGGGATGGGAGGTTATTGTAGAGTCACTTTTTCTTCAAAGAAACAAGCTTTTCAGGTACCTATTGTCTTGCTCAGAAGAATGCACATGGGTATGGGTGTGTGCATGTGTGGCTGTATCTGTGTATTTGTGTGTGTCTGTCTCTTGTCTGTATTCCTGTTACCTGCACTCTATCTCATAAAATACTTCCTTTGAGACTCGCATCATGATCCCGATTGAAATGTTACCTTGCGCATGTTTAACAACAACACTAGCATATTTATTTGCTGATTTCCATGTTTCCCCTCCAATTTCAGTTGCTAGGAAAACACCTACCTATACACAGATCTTACAAGAGATATGAATACCCATGAAAACAATGAAATAACCCAAGGAGGTTTCTGTTTCTTATTCTGAAGGCACCACCAAGACTAAAAGATCATTCTTTACCTGCTTTATGTACCGTAACTGAGATTCAGCAATTCCATGAATGAAAGACTCTACGTTTCCATCACTGGCTAGTTGGGCTGAACTGCCCCACAGCATTTCACGAACAGATGGGGGATTCAGGTCTATGTGGAAGTCAGCTGAAATCTTACAATTGTTCCTTACATCAAATAGGGCAAGATTGATAAAAAAGGGTTCAACCTGGGAATAAAGACAATTCCATTTTTAAATTAAGAATTTTTTCAGATGGAGTGTGGAAAGGGACACAAATCACAAAATAATTATTTTATTCTTCAAGTTTCTGTGATTACGGTTCCATTCTGAGTTCAGTATTTAGCTAAAATTTCATTATACCTCATTTGCACATAAGAAAGAACATTCTAAATAACAGGTTATCAAATTTTAACTTTTGTCAGGTATCAATAATTTCACAAGTTATAAAATTTTGTAAACAATAGGTAGAAATCAGAGGCCAAATTTACAAAATATCAATTGTTTTATAAATACAATTTAATTTTCTACCAGTTTATTGACACTACCCCAAACTAATGCCAATATTATTGATGAGAAATAAATTGTTCCTTTTGGAATGTTACAGCTTACTGGATTATACATTTCCTAAGAGCTAATATCAGTCAACATCAAATTACTTGACAAAAGCTCTGTTGCCCCATCAGCAGTTTTGGAAGACACCATTCCTCTCTACAGATGGCATGTGAAAGCTGGTCACAAAGAGAAATTTCATGCCAGATGGCATAAAGATTAACCCTTCACACACAGAAAATCTCCTAGTAAATTTCAGCTACACCGTGAGAGAATAAATCACTGTGGATATGTTTCAAAGATAAAACCAGAACTGAAAAATGAGGATGGATCTGAAATGCAGTCTGTCTGGCAATTTTACATGTATAGTTTCAAGTATTTCTGAGCTACTCAAATGATCAGTGATAGCTAATAATTAGAATTTTCTGTGCAGAACAAAATGAATTCACTCTGAGAACAGTGAGTAAGGCTAGCTGACTGCATAGCATCTGTGCCCCTGCACAGGTCTGGTGTTCATTACTCACGGCTCCGAGCCAATTTCACAGAAGTCATAGTCTCTAATAGAATTCAGAAATCTGAGGATTTTCTAGGTTCTGGAGACACGTCCCTCTTGGATGTCAAGAGCCTCCTCTACCTGCTGTTTTGAATACATAAAACTTTCACACATGTTAAGTTGAACACATATTCATATTTTGACAAAAGAAAGACATATGAAATTCTTCCATCTCAAATTGTATCAAAACATATAGCAATGGAATTCTCATCCACTAAATTAGTTCTCAGTGACAAAAAAAAAAGGTGTTTCTTTAGTGCAGCAGTTTAAGGGAGGTAGAAGGAAAAGTCATACATACATTTGTGGGTGGTCCTTTTGCATTGTCTCCAACTTGACCCAAGATGTTAAAAGTTAAATCATGGCAATTTACCAGGAAACGTTTATTGCACTTTTCCTCAAATGGCTTTATATCAGGTTCAATTCCTGAAAAGTCCAATCTCTACAAAATAGATAAGCATTTGCAAAAGAAAAAAGGATTCATATTAATATAGATCTACAGTAAAATTTACATAATCCAACACTTCTCTGTCCATTTTTCATTTGAATCCTTATTATTTCTTTCATTCAACAAGCCTTTGTAGAGCTCTTAGACTAAGGTTCAAACACTGATAAAGAAAGTCTGGAGGGAGATTTTTGAGAGACCAATCTAAGGCAAGGGAAAAGTCACAAGTCTGTACCATGACATACAAAGCCCTATATGTCATGACTTCCTACCTCCCCCCACTCCCCGGACCTCATCTCCTACCACTCTTGCCTCCTCTCCCCTACTACCCTGTGTTCCAGCCACACTGGCATCTTCAGTTATTTCTCTAGCATCCCAAGTACATTCCCACCTCAGGGACTTTGCACTTCATGTTCTGTCAGGAAGCCTCTTTCCCCAGATAGACACATGGCTTACTCCCTTCATTTCATTCAATTGGACTTTCCACAAAGACCTTCCTTAATTCTATTTAAAAACAAACTGCACCCACCATGAGAGTCTATACTCCCTTTCCTTCATTTAGTATTCTAACAATACTTTTTAAATATTTACTTAGGTCTTCATTGTTTGTCTTCCCCACAAAATATATATTGGAGGACAGTAGGTGTTTTGTTCCTTTTATTAAGCTGTACAGAAGGCAAAACTGACATGAATGGACATGGAAGGAATCAAGAATTACACAATGGCCTCTAACTTGGAAGATTCAGTAGACTGTGCTGTTATGAAATTAACTGCAAAATAAAGATGAATAGCAAACATGGGGAAAGAATGAGTACAGATGATTTCAGTTTGGAATGTATCGAGTTTGAGGTGTTGTGAGTACGGGGTTGGAGAAACAGGAGAGGTCTGGGTTGGAGATCTGGATTTGGGAGTCAGTGGAAAATAGATTGAGAAGGAAAACACGGCTGAAACCCTGGTGAGCACCTATGTTTAAATGATGAACAGAGGAGATGTGTCCACTTAGGAAAGTAATAAACACTGAGCTCAGCTGCTTCTAACAGAGCTAGGGGATGTACCCTGGGTGCCACAGATTATATATATGTATACACACACATATGTATAAATTTATGGTATACAAAAATTTTTTAAAGTGTATAAACTTTCTATAAACAAAGATATTGAGACAAGGAATTCCTCTCAGCAGGGGAGGAATCTGTCCCTCCCAAAACAAATCACAGGATCCTCCTCCTCAGCTCACAGAGCACAGGCATTCTAAGTTTATCTGTTCATTCTGGATGTCCAAACAGACTTACATTCTGTTCACAAGTGGGAGGAAAAGTATAGATTATGGGTCAACTTAAAATACTTTCATTAAGACCAGAGACATGCTAGGTGGAAAATGACTGGGGTGAATCTGAGCAGAAAATACTGCCAATGTCGAAAACTCAAGCCAAGAAACACAAGAATTTTTCTCAATTGCCTAAGTAATTCAAGCCAAAACAGGTAATGTGCCTGAAGAATCTTGGATAATTATAGCCATTCCAACCCAGCCTGTATCACTAACAAAATCCTCCTTAAAAGAGCCTAAAATATTATATGCATACCTGAAAGCACAATACCTCCCTCCCCGAGTCTATTTATCTAGGAATAGAAATGTCTGGGCCTAGACATCTCCCCCTTAAACTCGTATCTATCAGTGGAGCCAGAGGAGGCAAGTCATTGCCATGGAGATCAGTTCTAATTTCCGCCCATTCATCAACTCTCCTTGCTATCTTCCTCAGACATTGGAATGTGAAGAGAAACGGGACTAAACTACCCCCAGACCCAAGTCCTCTCCCTCCTGCGGCCTGTGAGTGCAAACACTGGGACATATGGCCTTCCCCAGTAGTTCAAAGTTGGAGCCATTCCCTTCAGTCAGTCAGTGTTTCTTTATTCTCTAAGGTCAGTGATGGAAAGCATATCTGTAAACGCTGAATTGGGGCCAAAAGAGAAGGCTGCTATTATACAATGGCACTATGCCTAGTAAAGGTACTCAACTCATACAACATGGATTTCTTTGTAGTTAGACTGCCTTTCATAATTGACATTCAATTCAATTTTTTTGTCCTTAAAGTTTCATCACAACTGTGAATTTTTCTGTCATGTTGTAGCTCACTGATAAGTAATTCAAACACAAAATCAGTTTAGTTCCATGACCACAAAAACACCACACCACAGTTTTTTTTAAAGATGGTGAACTGAAATTCAACCACAGTCAATTGGCTTCTTTGTATACCATGAAAGGAGCTGACATGTCCAATTAAAGCCCAATCATGGGGCGGGGTTGGAGGGGGGTGACCAAAGGCTCAGACATGCTTGGAACAAGGAAATTTAGGAATGGATATCTTACAACTAACATTTCCTATGCTATACTTTATACTTTTTTTAGTCATATAACTTACATACATAATATAATAATGATATGGGAAGAAAAATGGGAAGATGAAACATTTAAAACAAATTTTCTCCAAATAAGAAAAACATCACATGAGAAAATAAAATTATTTGGGAAAATTTTCTGCATTATTTATAGACTATATACTTTTTCCATTTCAAATCAAAAAACTATAATTAGGAAGCTGTATGAAGCAAAAAGAAAACACCAAATCAGGCTTCCCCAAATCATTTTATATTTTCACTGAGAGAACTGTAATTCTTATTTATATAATATATATTTTTCTATTTCCAAAAAACACAGATTTTAATTAGAAATCACATGTAGAAAAAGTAAAAAGAAAAATTTCATCTCCCATCAAATAATTTCATTTTCTCATGAAATGTGTTCTATTAAGAAAAATAAATGTAATACTTAAATACTGGAGAATTTTTCCATTTAAACAAATCAGCAGTTTAATTACAAAATATCATGAGATGAAATATTAACTGCACATCTGTTAGTTCAAAAAGTACCTAACTCTCATGAAGAAGGTTAAAATACACACACACATAAACTTGCACTTCTCTGCACCACTTTCCATTTAAAGTGAAAGTAAGCCAGATATGAAAATTATCCCAGTTTTACAGGCCTACATCAAAAGTGGAAAATAAATCACCTGTGTCCTACGACCTGGTGGTGTTCCTTTTTTTAAAAAAAATTTTAATTTATTTTATCTTTAGAGGGGAAGGGAAGGAGAGAGGGAGAGAAATATCAATGTGTGTTTGCCTCTCATGTGTCCCCTGCCAGGAACTGGCCTGCAACCCAGGCATGTGCCCCAACTGGGAATCGAACTGGGATCTTTTGGTTCACAGGCCTGTGCTCAATCCACTGAGCTATACCAGCCAGGGCAGGTGGTGTTCTTTATACTGCAGATACTCGCTGTTAGTAGACCACTATTACACCTAATAGATTAAAAGAGCACCAACACCATCTTTAAAGAATTCTTTAACTTCTCCATTTTGAGGCATGAGAAGAAATGAAAAGTATATACAGAACTGAGAAGGAACACCATATATATATTTGGTCTCAAACTATCTGCATATGTGACAGTCCTCTTTAGTGAAGTTAGTTGTTAAGCTACCTTCTTCTCAGAGTGAACAAGACAAATATAAAACAATCAGTATCACACAGGGGCACAAACATCAGTGATTTCAACATTTCACAGGTGTTGACTTTTCCAAATAAGCAACAATTCAAGGATTATTTAAAGAAACATATTATCAATACCTGAACTTCCGAATCAAAAGAAAAGAGGTTCTGTCTTCCATCTCCTCTACTGAGTTTGTTTAGCTGTTCAGTTTCTCTTCCATACTACAAATTTTTAAAAATATATTTATATATATGCACATACACACCAAACATTACTTTATTTCCTTCAAAACAGTATTAAATACCACTTAAATATATAGTTTCTGTGACACTGAGCAGCCTGCTACAGCTTTGAAAATATACCATTCCCACATCCATAGGACAGATAAAGAACGCTTGCCTGGCAGAGTCACTGTCACTCTGACGTACAACAAGCTACAGATCAGGCTCTTGGACTCCATGTTCCTCTCAAAACATGGAGAATATTGTTCAACCCATAGTAGTAAAAGAAGGATCCAAGAGGTTTTGGGTGCAGAAGAGAAGTAAACACACATATCCATGGTGCTAACCATGGAATTTGTATACAATTCTGATTGTCACCTTAGCAAAGATATAGGGGCTGCATAGTCTGGAATGACAAAGAGTCAGAGGGGATATGTCAAAATCTATAAAATCATAGAAATCTAGATCAGGGGATCATGAGTATGTTCTTAAATTTTGGAAAATATCTTTGAAGCATAAGAGAATAATAATTTTAAAATATCAGAAGTAACTTCTAAAATTGTGTAACTTAGTAGTCCAGGACAAATGAAGTAAAATTAAATAGATTTAATGGATTTTAATGGATTTAAATAATAAATGGGTTATTAAAACTTCTAATCTACAGTAGTGTAGAGTCCACAGAGTAAAATATGTACCCTAAGATAGGTTTGATAATCACCTCTACTCTTTCACAATTAGCTCATTTCAAATTCCAAGGAGCACAGCAATTAACACAAATTATATGTGTTCACCAAAATCTTTATCTGATGGATTTATATACATATGCATTTACATATAGAGAATATGATTTGCATATGAAATTAACATATATAAATCATTAGATTGAATATTTTGTTCAATCTGTATCAATAACCCCTTGAAAGAAGAATATTTATTTTATGGGTGACATAGAGTACAGTCACCTTTCCATATCCATGGGTTCTGCAGTCGCAGAGTCAACCTACCACAGATCAAAAATATTTTTTTAAATGTTACATCATTGCTGAAGTGTACTGTGTAATCAGTCCTGCAATGGTTGCATCTATGCTAAACATGTAGACTTTCTTCTGGTCATTATTCCCTAAATAATACAGTATAACAAATATTTACATAGTATTTGCATCATATTAGGTATCATAAGTAATGTAGAGATGATTTAAAGCATACAAGAGGATGTGTGTAGGTTATATGCAAATACATCATGTTATATGAGGGACTTGAATATCCTTGGGTTTTGGTTATCCCCTGGGGTCCTATAACCCATCCCATGAGGACACTGAAGGATGACTGTAATTAAACTGAATAGCAGCAAATACAATTAATAATTGTTGTGACTTTAATAAAGCCACAACAATCTAGAAGTACTTACTGGCATCTAGGGAAAAAAATAAGAATTTCCAAACTTTTAGTTGGCGCTGTACAAGTCCAACTTTAGCAGTGTGACTTTCGTTTTCAAATCTCTACCTATTGCACTGATTTGCTGTAGTTTTTAACTTAGAAACAACATTGGCCGGGGTGAAAGGATTGAGGGGAAAAAAAGAAGAAATGGCATTGCCAAATGGAATCCAGCATTAAAAGGTTAATAGATAATCCTGCATTGTCTTAGTTGAAGGCAAGTTGCCATAAGAAAGATGTACCTTCATCAGTTCCGGATGCATGCTCCTTTCCAAACTGGCCATGATGTTCTCGGCTTTTCCTTGGCTGCTAGTTTCATCATCTGCAAATTCATTCAAAGCAGATGTTCCAAACCATACAGACCATCACTAACCACCTGAGAGCAATACCGTAACTATCTCTCCCCCACCCCATTCTCTCCTACTAGATTTACTGCAAAGTATTTTGATTATGAAAGCATAGGGAAAATTTTAATGGACTTTTGAAAATCTGCCACGAATTCCCTAGCCATTTTAGTCTGGTTATATTTCATATGTGTCAGAGCTGATGCAGTATATCAACTCTTAAAAAAAAATCTATCAACTTCTATAGTCACTTCTACTGAAGAAGCAGGTCAACCTTCAAGATTATGAGTTGTATATTTACCCCACACAACAGACATGTCCATGGATTAAAGACAAGAGCTTTACCAGAATAATGAATCATTTAAAAATGCTGACCTTGTGTTGTTTCTACGGTCTCCTTTTTCTCTTGCACTAAACTGTCGGTATTGATCTGGATAATCTTTTTCAAAGTTATCAACCATTCCTCCATCTCCTGCTCTGTTTCAGCAGCGAGATAATGGCTGTACTTATCTAACATCTTGAGTTCAAAAGCATAACGGCGCATTTTGGGGCACTAAAGGAAAAAAGAAAGCATGTGTTCAGTTAGTTTTTGCTCTTTTAATATTACATTACATTAGTTTGTTTATTTCCACCTCAGCACAGCACATAGGTACATCAACACTTTTATGAAAGAATTGCTTCTTTCAAGTAGAAATATAATCTCCAAGACAATGAATGACCATGCCAAACATATCTTTTCTTTTCCCTCAGTACTAAGCACAGTGGTATATGCACGAAGTTAACATAAAATACTACTTGCTGAGTGGGTAGTATCATTTAAGGCCTTTTGACATCTATCCATCACATTTAGATAACCAAACTAATACATAAAAGTAAGCAAATGTTTTACTATTTCCACGCTGCTTAAAGTTTTCCATGCATATTTACAAATTTTCAAAATCAGCCCTTAAAAACAAGCTTACACATGTGACCCAAAATAAATCTGATCCTTGCTTTGTATCATACCATAAAATGCAATATCAATACCTAATTCACTTTAGCATGCATAATATGCATAAGAGAAAACTGTAGTTGATTCACATTAAATTGTGGATCCCAGTAAAAAATATGGAAATGACCAATGCTGAATACTAGACAAAGCCTCTTTCTTTCCTCAAACATGATGACACATTCTTTTATATTACCACCTTCTCTGTCAAGACCAAAGAAATAACACACTCCCTCTCCAAAACACCTCTGTATTAGTTTTAAGAAAGGTTCATGAATCAACAATTTTCCACTACGTAGTCATTATTCAAGAAAAAGCCAAGAAACTTCCTCCGTCTCATCTTCAAAGTATAGTAAAGGATGACATTAAACTGCTGTAGCAAGTCACAGAGATTTATATATTTGAAAATATTTGAGAGGGGGGATCATAAATAGCGGAGGAAAGCAGAACCCAGGAACACAATAAACAAAGGTCAGTCCGGACTACAGCTCACTGAGGAATTCTGTTATTTGTGTGTGCCCTCTTTCCTTCTTGTAAGGAAAGAAAGATAAGAAAGCTGTACGCATGTGGAGATATATATCTATCACCTTCTAATAACATAAATTTTCGTATTCTTACAAGTTGTGTTTTCTTTGATCCTATGATAATCTCATGTGATCAGGTAAGCAGACATCATTTTACAATTTTGAAAATTAAGATTCAGATATGTTGACGTCACTGAACCCATATCTTGTGCCTCCTAATCAGCCCGGTGCTCCTTCTAGTTGAAGATGCCACCCTGGCTCAGTAGTAATGGCTCCTTTGTCTTGGTCAATTGACGTCCTACTTAGATTGTCTCTCTACCCTGTCCCAGCTCATCTTTACCCATGCCCCCTCGGTAATTCAAATCAGCAAACGTTAGTTAAGTCACCGCTGTGTGCAAAACAATGCTAATTATCATAGAGGACACAAACATGATTAAGATATGGTCCCTATAGTCTAAAAGTGAATGTTCTGAACTACCCAGAACTTAGTATATGATTCATGAATTAGAGTATAATAGAGGAAGAACCAAAGTGGTCTCACGAGGGAGGTGGAGTTTAATTTCACTTGGTGGGCATGAGAGTGAGGAAGAAACAGACAATGTGTCTTGGTAGACATGCCATTTGAGCTGAGCCTTAAAAGATAACATTCCAACAACAGGAACAGAAGGGGAAATTATAGGTCAGGCAGAGAAACAAATGTAAGAAAGGCACATACATGTGATGCTCTGTGGAGGGCTTAGACTGGTACGAATAGACCATAGCATGTATAAGGGGATACAGGAGGGATGAAGTTAGAAAGCAGGATAAGGCCCAATCACTATGGGCTTGCAATGCCATAGCAAGAGCTTTAGATCTCAATCTGAAAGACAATGATAAATGAAGAGACAAAAGTTTGGGGCAGACAAGTGAAGGACCCTATCTATGTCTTAGGAAGATACAGTGGATCAGGACAACAAATGAGAAGGCAGGAAGGCAAGACTTGAAGTCTTCTTAACCCATTTAAGCTAGTGAGGAGAAAACAGACAATCAGAGGAATGGCAGTGACAATGGAAAAATGGCAAGAGAACCCTGGCTATTCTGGCTCAGTTCATTGGAGCATTGTCCCAAAAACCAAAGGGTCATGGGTTCAATTCCCTATCAGGGCACAAACTGAGGTTGCAGGTTCACGTCCCAGGTCAGGGAGCTTATGAGAGGCAACAGATTAATGTGTCTCTCTCACATCAATGTTCCTCTTCCCTCTCTCCTTACCTTCCCCCCTCTCTAAAATCAATAAGCATGTTCTTGGGTGAGGATAAGAACTTTTTTAAAAGAAAAATGGTAAGAGATTCAAGAGGCCCTTGGGAGCCAGACTTCAAGGGTCTGAATAAACACCTGAATACTGGCACAGAGAGAGAGTGGGCTAAATGCAGAAGAATCGAGTTGTATAGTCTGAACATTTTGGTGGGTGAGATGCCATTAACCAAGATAGAAAAATGCTGAGGTTCTTAAGATTTGATCATTAACTCATCTGGAGAAAAAGAAATATTACCTCTACAGCCCTACCTGAACAACATCAATGCAGGCGTCCAAGTAGATGCAACCTTTAGATTCCTTTGAATTTTTTTCATCTTTATAGGAATTGAGAATATATGAACCATCAGGAAGCTGAGTTAAGTAAAAATACCGTCTCTTGAATACCTATGAGGAAAACAACAGCAATGACACATTTATCACATATACATTGCATTTGAACAGTTTCTTTGAACTAAAAACCTTGAAAAGCTTGCCACAGACATTATATCTGGACAATCTTCAGACAACTCTTGAGAATTTTCTAGGAATTACTATTATCTTCATTTTTTTAAGATGGAGAGTTTGAAGTAATTTACTCCATTAATCAAATACCCAGGGAAGAGGTTTTAACAAGTTAAACTTTATCAAGTATTTTTGTATCTGAATCACTATCCATTTCACTATAGCATCCTTTTCTCATTTAACTGCAAACCATGATTGGTATCTTATCATTGCTATCACATCACCACAAATCCAAGAGTAAAAAAATATATATATACATACACAAACACACCCCTCTATCATGTCCTAACATATCTCTCACCTGCACATCTTACTGCATTCACCTATGCCATTCCAGTGTCACTACAAAATCTAGCTTATAATGCACTCACTGAGAGCTATCGGTTACCTACCAATTGCTGAGTGCCCTGAATGCTGAGATCTGAGTCAATAGGCCCAATGGGATTGTGCCATTCCTTTGTAGCTGGGGATTAACAACGGTTAAGAAACAGCCTGTTACTACAACTAACAGCAAAATCCATAGGAATTCGGGAAAAGGAGGACAAAAACCCGGGTTCAATCATGCCACCCTTCTACTTTCCCCTCAAGAGTCCTGGACCTGATACAGGAGGTGATAAAAGGGGATCTGGAACCCTCTGATGAATCTGTGCTTCTTTCAATAAGCCACGAACTCCAAGCTATGTCAAGCACTTGTTATAGTACAAGTGCTTGACATAGTAACATTTCCCAGGATGATGGATTTAAAATCATTTCAAGGAATGGCAATAAAGACTAGAAAATACACTTTTGGTAAGAAAATGCATTCCAATGCATATTGCCTTATTTGTAGAAGTTCGCTTTCAGATTTAAGATTGTCATTTTCAATCACCCATCCAATTATCCAGTTATGATCTCTATTTTAAGATGTGTAATTATGAAAAGAGTATTATTTGGCAAGATCATTCTTGAAAACTACTTCACCTCTAGCAAAGTACCTGAAATACCAACAATTTATTTCTCCATAGCACAAGTAAAGAAAATATAGAAACACATTAAGGGGCCCTTCTTTTAAGGAAAACCAGTGAAATAGAAGTAATCAGCTTGCAGTTACTTTGCAGTTGTTTCAACATCATTGATTTTGCAATGAATGACAGAAATATACCAGTGGGGAGAACACCCTAACAGGTTAGACTGGTAAATGCTACAGCTTCTATTTCAGGGAGTGGCCATGTAGGCTATGTTATCAACAGAACGGAGTCCAAGGAAAAACTTATCACTTTGTTCTTCAATGCCAATGAAGTAAATATTACTGCATTAGGATACAAAGTTACAGAAAGAGAGTGTGTATGTGTGTGTGTGTTGCACATACATATGTTCTTGTATTTGATTCACCCACATTTAAGTTTACTGGAGCTAAAATTGAAGAAATCTAGATTGATACACAAGGAAATATTAATCATAGTGGTAAGTATACATACACATATATGTATATATATTTGGTTATTTTCATGACAATGGTTCATTCACATCTGTTATTAAAATGATGGAATCAGAAGACCTAAAATTACATACTGAGCTTATTGTAAATGAACAAAATACTACTTTTTAAAAAGTCATAATAACTGCCCTGGCTGGTGTAGCTCAGTGGATTGAGTGCAGGCCTGTGAACCAAAGGATGGTGGTTCGATTCCCAGTCAGATCACATGCCTGGGTTGCAGGCCAGTTCCCAGCAGGGGATGCATGAGAGGCAGCCATACATTGATATTTCTCTCCTTCTCTCCCTGTCTCCTTCCCTTCCCCTCTAAAGATAAATAAATAAAATGTTTTAAAAAATAAAATAAAAATAAAAAGTCATAATAACTATAACAACAATTAAAACACATTTTTGAAGCAAAAATTAATATGAAAAAGGTGCAACCAGATTAACTCTGAATACTGAGCAAATCTAAAACTTGATGGTATAGTCTGTGCAATCCACTTGCAAAGTCCATAGCCAGCAACGAAGAGGGGGGCAGGGAAGGGGAAATGCAGAGCAAATATTTGTGGCACAGAGTCAAATTATAGTCTGAAAAGATTTTTTTCATGTATAGCTGCCTCACCAAGCAAAGACATTTTGTGGCAGCCGCCACTTCCAATATTAGCCAAGCATATCATTACAAGAGAGACGGAAAGGGATTTGAAATTACAGTAAATCACTTCCTGTAACATTGTAATTATGTCTAAATGTGACACTGAGGTAGGTAGCTCATGAATCTGGGCAGAGAGCAGATGCCTGAAAGTCGTATGATCTTGATTCTCATCCAGCAGTGAGACTGTCCTCAAGACTCTGCTTTTCTCTCATTCTCCTCAATTGTAAAATGACAGGATCAGACTACATGATCTGTAAGATCATTTTTCCATGATCTACAAATAATTTCATTAAAACTGAATGAATAACACAGCAGCTTTCCTAGGTAGGCTAGGGGCCACCCTCCCCCAAACAATTTCCTACAAGCTGAAAAAAAATCACAGTTTGTAACAGTAAAGATGTTTTTAGAAGTCATTTCTGTATAAATCAGACTCCACTTCAACAGATCTGTAAGATCTCTTCTCATTCTAATATTCTATGACATATGTTAGGTTTCAACTTCTGGGACACTTTTAAGGTGCCCTTCACAGAAGAAAGGAGTAGCCTAAATCTCTCATGTGGAATCCAAAGGAAAATCAGAAACCTGACTTTCATGACAGAACAGCGGTAATTACTCTGTATCATACCTTTCTTCTGAAGGCCTCAAGTCCTTTGTAACCAATAACTAACTGCTTTAATGTCAATCAGGAATAAGAATCATTATCCACATCTTACCTAACAGCAAACTAAGAGACCGAAAGCTCACTCAAATTCACACAGGCATGTCAGTTTGGGAACCAGAATGATAATCAAGTGATAGAGGCAAAGAAAATTTTGCCCACACCTTTCCAATGGCTTCCCATCAAGGTTGGAATAAGACCCAAAATACTCACCACAGCCTGGAATGATGTACAAGATCTGGCCTCAAATTATCTCTTGGACTGTATATCTAAGTATGCTGCTCCAGCTGCACTGGCTTTCCTGCTGTTCCTCAAATATCCCAAGCATTCCTCTTACCCATATATCCACATTCCTCTCTCTCATTTTTTTCAGGTCTTTACTTGAATCTTGCCTCCTATGAGAGGCCTTCTAGGACCAAATGCCCTCATTGTACCACCCTATTTCATTTCTTTCATAGAATGGTTACTGTCCAAATATATCTTATTTATCTATCTGTTTATTTATTTGCTATCAATCTCTTAGATTGCTAAGGTCCATGTATTATCCACTGCTGTACCCCCCAGGACCTACAGCAATGCCTGGACTCAATAAAATTTTGCAAAATCAATGATGAATGAATGAACAATTCATCCTCCAGTGCAAATTTTCCAGCAGTTTCATGTAGTAGAATGGTGTTTCTTAATGCCCCTGTTCTTCCTCTTCCTCCCCTTTATTATTTTTCTTAGGTGGTGAAGTCAGCTGAAAACTTCCCACCTTATTCACTGAGAAGCATGAGTCCTGGCAAGGAGCTCACTCAGACCACCCAGAACAATAAAACAGAGAGGAAGCCAGAGATCATTCTGAAGGCCCTGAGCTGTCTGGATGACAACCTTTTAAACATGACCCTTTCTGGAGCAGGAAGACAGGCCTTTTATCATTTATCTGAATCAAAGGCGGAAGGCAAGAAAGTCTGAGCACGTAGTATCCTCTAACTCAGCAGACCCCTTTATCATTTTATAAATATATCTCAAGACTGTTTACCTCTATGTGTTACCTAGATGGTAATCATTTTCTGCTAAATTACATGAACCAGGAGCCCTGAGAAAGGATGGTCTTAAGGCTTTAGCAAAATAGGTAAGCAAAGTAGGTGGGCCAGGAACAATGTAGAAATGGGGCCAGGGAAACTGACTTCTGTCTCAGACAGAACAGAAAAGGCAATGAGGAAAGGGGTAAAGCAAGAGAGCAAGAGTCGTACTGGGTCTCAGAGCTAGCTGTTCTATGCAAAGATAAAAGACACAATGAGGAAGAAAACCTCACAACTTACCAGCAAACTGAGTTGTAGTTAATTACAGCAGAATGTCAAGAAGTCTACCCTGCTAAAGAACCCCTACCAATAGGTTGACAATCTAATGTACTCATCTTTCTCCACCCTATCATTTTACAGTCCTGCCAAGTTTAATGGATCACACAGGTCTACCCTCTGGGAAACTGGTTAAAAATCAAATAGCTTTTCTTAAATAATTACACCATATCTGGGCACTGGAGATTTTCTAACTATTTAGTTTTGAGGCAAAATCTAGTAGTAGGATCTGACAATGCACCCTTCTCATTACAAATGAGTTGTTTCACCAGTTTTATTTCAGCATCTCATGACCCTGCTCAAATTTTCAATGGCCTTCAATTACCCACATGGTAAGACTCACATGCCTGATCTGGGACTCAAGCAGCTCCCACAATCTTACTAATAATATAAAATAATAACAATTGCTGATATCTATGGAATGCTTACTCCGTTACATTGTCTGGCTGTTTTCCTCATATCATCTAATGCTCATAATGACACTGTGTGGTAATTACTATTATCATCTGCATGTTACAGAGGAGAAACTGAGACACAGAGAAATACCGAAGGACCAGACCAACTTTGTCTCCCATGACTACCCAACTTCTCCCAAGACAACTGCCCTGTACATATTGCCTGCCACACTCACCTTTCTGATTCCCTTCCTTTGAGGCCCCACCTCCTTCAAGAAGCCTTCTCTGACCCCAGATCACAGTGATCTGGGCTCAGATAGCACTTGATCTCTGTACCACCTTTAAACAATCCCTTATTGTATTGTCTCATCACCCCAAATAGGTTTTAAGATCTACATGTTACACTTCTCTTTACCCTCCACAATGCTAACACGCTGTACTAGTATCCAATATATACTTGGTGATGAATTCATTGATTCCTAAAAGTATCTGGCATATGAGAAGCCCCTAATAAATGATTTTATGCAGTCATCAATGAATGATGAAAAGCAAAATACAAAAAACTAATGAGAAATCCCTTACCCATAAATGAGTGCAATCCATTTGTTAGCTGTGAGAGACAGTGTGGTAGAGTTGGGAATACAACACAGTAATATGTCAAAGATAAAAGATTGTCTCTTCTTTTTGTTCCAACAAACACAGTAACTTTGGCCTCCCAGTAAATATTTTAATATCATATGTGCTTCCTTAGGTAAAATCCTCTTTTGATTTGTTGTCCTCCCATTGCAAAAGAGGAAAAAACCATCCCATAACAGTCGAAGAGTAAGTAGGGACTTTTAGACTGTAGCTATATAGCAAATAACTCTCTTTTTGTGCAAAAAAAAAATGCAAGAAAAGGAAAGGGTACCAAAATAGAGTCATATATCAAGCAGTTGAACTTGCAACCCCGATAACATACCAAAACACTTCAACATTTAATTGCTAAGGATGGGGAGGAAGAAGCTAGAGGAATGTGATCAAAATGAGCCAAGAAAATGCATAAAGGTGGGTGTCCCAAGGGTTGGCCAAGAATCTGCAACAGATATTTTTAAATGAAAAACCACCCTGAAGAGCAGCTTCTTCCTTATTCCATATATCATTATATTCCTTAGGAAAAACAGTTCTAAATACCAGGGGAAGGTCATGTCCAATCTCACAGCTAGCTAGTCCACATTACATTCCTTCACTGATACAGAAAGTTTTAAAACAGCAGATGTGTCCAGAAGCTACTTGAGAAAGAGAGAATGGAAATGAATAGGTTTCTGTGGGGACTGGAGTCTGTCAAAGGGAACGTCTCCTTTCTATGATATCTTAAACCTCTCTCCGAAACTTTTCCAGGAATTGAAGAGAGGCAATGGGTGTGTTCTCATTAACTAGAAAGTACTAGTTGAGGATATTAATCACATATGACAAGGCTTGTCCTGTATTAACACGAACACCAACAACAAAGCAAATTACAAACTCTGAGTAAAGTGATAATTGCGCCCAGACAACCAACAGAACTTCTGCAAGAGCTGTGTGATGCCAACATCCTCCTCAGTGAAAGGAAGTGCTTGGGCATGGAGACTGAGACTTCTGGACAGGCACACATCAGTAGCCACTCTCCTGTAGCCTGGATTCCTCCGGGCTACTTTCTCAGCTGATAATGGGGATGCTCAGAAAGCACTTCTGAGAAAATAGTATCAACTGTAGAAAATGGTGAAGACTGTATCTTAACGACAGACTAGAATTGGGGGGGAAGAAATACACTGGGGAAAATGCAACCTTTTATTCCATAAATATGGGGGCATATAATCTTCCAATATGAATAACTCAGCTTAGTTCCTTTACCAGCCCCTTTTACCCTAGAGCCCATTACCATCGACTTGAATGTTCTTGGAAATTCTCTGGCAGCTAAGCAGGGCTAACTTTCTAACACAACCCATATATGAATTACTTTGGCTAAATTATTCACGTTGCATTACAGGTCACATGGCTGCTTTCTCAAAAGACCTTACAGTAGGTATCTTTTAATTCCCTTTTATCTACTGGATTTTGCTGACTCTCTCCTCTCTTCCCTTCATTCTTTTCTTTCCCTCCTTCTCACATAATTTTATTTTTCCCTTTCTTGCTGTTACATTCCCTTATTTCTGACAGTCAAAATGTCCAGGAAAAGGACCAGGACTTTTTTATAAAAGCACTTTAAAGTAGCTGCGCATCATTTCAAACTTGGCAAAGAAGTCTACATAATTCTTTAAATTCAGAAATTTTTAGATGAATAAGGACTCTTAAATGCACACTTCACTCTAAAAGGCAGCAAGCTGCTCTGCTCTAATCCCTGTCAGCCCCAGAGTGATCTACAGGCCAGTGTCAAGCCACAGCGCATCAGGGAGGCACAGATAAAATAGGAGGGAAGATGCATGGCTCCTGCAGGCTGTTATTTGCCGATGAGTCATGATGAATACCCAGATCCTTCTGCTGTAGCTTCCTGGTTAGTCTGCTGTGAGTTTACAGGGCTATCACAGCTTGAACTCTCCAGTACAAAAGGTTCTCTGCTCTCAACTCTGAGCTCTAGCCCTGTGGTGCTCCTTGCTGAAACTGCCAAAGCTTCTCACCAGTGCAGACTGAAGGTTCTAAGGTGGGGGGCTGCAGATGCATCAAGGGTAAAACTGCCACCAATATTGGGAAAATGACTAAGATGATAACATAGCCAAGTCATCTTCCTGTTTGCTTGTCTTCACTTCAAAGACATCATAGTAGAAACAAACACATAGAAATGTCATTTCAGAATATCTCATAAATTCTGTCACCCCTTTGCCTCTTTTCTTCTGACTCTGCTTTTCTCAACTCTCCAAGAGCTGGATCAGCCACTCACCCCAGCTTTAGGTTTAGCCTCTCTCCTAGGCCTGAAGCAGGAGGAGCGTATATGACCCTTCATCCTGGAACAGGACACCTAACAACACAAGCCCAAGTCCCTTGGGGCACCTTGGTCCATAGGCCTGGACTTCCACTTTGGCCCTCATTCTAAATTACAGCCTGGTGACTACAACACTGCTACCCATGCCCAATCCGCTCCCCACCTGGCTCTATACACTCACATGCCCTCTATTTATATGCAGAGAGAGTGTCGTAAACACTGCAAGTTTCAACTAATATCAGCGATGCTGAACCAAATAACTGTTAAAACAATTATTATAGGAAAAAATATCTTGCCAAATCCCTTTGACACCTTAACTGAATGTGGCTGAACCTTCCAGTCATACTAGTTCTAGTAGTGGTAAATCCTGAAATACAACACTACTGCTATTGCTTAGGAGGTGAAACCAGAAAAATGTAGGATATATATTCACTTCCCAGAAATCCAAAATGGACACCCATAATCCATAATGGAGAATAGCTGGGATAAGTGGAATCCATAACCAGAGACAATTCCCAAATCTCATAATGGCCTTTATATTTCAAATTATTTCCTATTCATTCTTTTTAAAAAGCTGTGTAGCACATATGACCAATTTGGTGTATTCTTCTTTTTCTTCCTTTGCCTACTGATTGATAGAGGTTTTAAAAAGAAATGTTTTTATGGTATGTGAATTATATCTCACTAAAAAAATAAGAGGCCAAAATACAAACAGCTGGAGATAAAAAGAGGCAAAGCAAAGAGCCTAGCTCAGCAACAGCCAAGCAACAGCTGGAGACAGGCAGCAGCTGTTCCCTTCGGCCAGACCACACGGTAACCAGGTTGCCTCAGACCCACCACCCATTTCATGAATTTCTGGTTCCTGGCTAGCACCTTAAAGTGGTGGAGTGTGCAACCTCAGGGATACCTAATACACAAGCTGAGCAATCAAATTCTGATCAACTGACTGAATTTGTCTTCTATGGTCATTGTAACAAATTACCACAAACTTAGTGGCTTAAAACAACACAAACGTATTACTTCCCAGTTCTGTAGCTTAGAAGTCCAACATGGGTCCCACTGGGCTAAAATCAAAGTGCTAAAATCAAAGCACAGCTGTCTTCCATTTTGGAGGTTCTAGAGGAGAATCCATTTCCTGGCCTTTTCCAGATTCCACTGGCTACCCACATTTCTTAGCCAGTGGCTCCTTCCTCCATTGTCCAAGCAAGCAACATAGCACCTGTCTCCGCCCCTGCTTGTGTGCTCCCCTCTCTTTCCCTAACTCTCCTCTTCAGCCTCCCTCTTCCACTTATAAGAACTGTTGTGATTACAGTGGGCCCACCTGGATAATCTAGGTATTATCTCCTGACCTAATGATTAGCTATTTAAATTGCTCTTTGCTGAGTAAGGGAGCATTCCAGGGATGAGGACATGGGCATCTTGGGTGCGAGGGCATTATTCCGCCCACCACATCAACCAATCTATATTCACAAGTTATGGGAAAAAATTTAAATCACATACTTTTCATAGGTAACTATATTTTGATTTATAATATATGGGCTCCTTAAAATTGTATGTAAAGCAAATTATAATTTACATGCATTAGAGTGACTCACTATTGCAAGGAATCCTGTTGTGAATGCTTTTTTAAAGGTATTAATTCCCTATTGTTTTAGTTTATGCTTAGGTATGGATAAAACATTTACATATTTTGAGAATGTTAAGGTCAGGGAATAGAGTCAAAAACCATAGAGGCATTTTTCTGACAATCTGCACAGAATTACAACCTTCACACATGCATTTCTCTACCTATTAATTCTGATAGGAGTTATAACGAAGATTTGAGTTCTACTACTCAGCTAGCGAGCACCAGTGGTGTGCTGGTCAAGAGCAAAGGCTCAGGCATCAGCCTGCCTAGGTACATACCGCACCTCTCAAAAGTTGGAACTGTGTGACCTTGGATTAATGATTGAATTTCTTTGCGCTTCACTTTCCACATCTTTAAACTAAGTATCAATACCTACAACAGTGGGCAGCCATGAGGATGGAATAAGGTACAGAATATAAAACACTCACTATGGTACCTGGCACATATTAAGTCCTCAGTAAATGGATTCTCTTAACATCACGTGCAGAAGCTCAGGATTAGGTGCAGGACACACATAAGAAGCATCCTACAACTTGTATTCGTTATTTTCAGAGCTTGAAAATGAAAGTGAGAACAGGACATGACCACTAAATGGAAAGCAGCAGGCGAAATATTAAATTAAGATAAAATTTGAGTCTTCCCTTGGTAGACACCCATGGTTTCTGCTTGCAGGCAATGTGAAAGACAGAATGACCTTCAAATCTTAATGGAAGTGTGAATCATCCTCAGCAAACCACATGATCTTATATTGAATATCTAAAAGTGCAATTATATTTTGTACCAGAGAATAATTTGTTTCCCTGCAAAGAATCTTCAAGTAGCTTGTTAGTTTTACCTTTGGATTTTTTAAATATGTTTTATTGATTATACTATTGCAGTTGTCCCAATTTTTCCCACTTTTACCCCCTCCACTCAGTACCCTCCATTCCCTCTGGCATTCTCTCCCCTTAAGCCCATGTCCATGGGTCATGCATATAAATTCTTTGACTTCTCCATTTCCTATACTGTTCTTAACATCCCCCAGCCTATTCTGTACCTACCAATTTGTACTTCTTAATTCCTGCACTTTCCCCCATTCTCCCCCTTCCCCCGCCCCACTGATAGCCCTCCATGATCTCTATATCAATGATTGTTTGTTTTGCTTGCTTGCTTAGTTTTTAGATTCAGTTGTTGATAGTTATGAATTTATTGCCATTTTAATGTTCATAATTTTGTTTTTCCTCTTCTCAAATTAAGTCCCTGTAACATTTCATATAATAATGGCTTGGTGATGATGAACTCCTTTGGCTTTACCACCTTCTCTGGGAAGCACTGTATCTTCCCTTCCATTCTAAATGACAGCTTTGCTGGATAGAGCAATCTCGGATGTAGGTCCTTGCTTTTCATCACTTTGAATACTTCTCGCCTGCAAAGTTTCTTTTTTTCTTGTTTTTTATTTTTTTTTAATTATTTTTGCCTGCGAAGTTTCTTTTCAGAAATCAGCTGACAGTCTTTTATGGGAACTCCCCTTTAGGTAACTGTCTGCTTTTCTCTTGCTGTTTTTACCACTCTCTCTTTATCTTTAACTTTTGGCATTTTACTTATGATGTGTCTTGGTGTGGTCCTCTTTGCATCCATCTTCTTTGAGACTCTTGGCACTTCCAAGACTTGTATATCTATTTCCTTCACCAAATTAGGGAAGCTTTGTTTCACTATTTTTTCAAATAAGTTTTCAATTTCTTGCTCTTTCTGTTCCCTTCTGGCACCCCAATGATTCGAATGTTGGTATATTTGAAGGTGTCCCAGAGACTCCTTAGCCTATCCTCCTTTTTTTGGATTCTTTTTTTCTTTTTGCTCTTCTGATTGAATGTTTTTTCTTCCTTATGTTCCAAATCATTGATTTGCTTCTCGTCTTCATCCACTCCAATGTTGGTTCCCTATAAATTTTTGTTTATTTCACTTAATGCAAACTTCATTTCTGCCTGGTCCTTTTTTATGCTATTGTAGTACCCAATGAGTTCCTTGAGCGTCCTGAAAACCAGTGTTTTGAACTCTGCATTCTGATAGATTGATTATCTCCATTTCATTTAGTTGTTTTTCTGTAGTTTTGTTCTGTTCTTGCCTTCAGGCTATATTTCTTTATCTCCGCAATTTGGCAGCCTCCCTGTGTTTGTTTCTATGTATTAAGCAGAGCTGCTTTAACTCCCTGTCTTAGTAGTGTGGCCTATTGTAGAAAAGTGTACCTGTAAGTTGTATGGGGTAGAAACTTAGGTAATCACAAGGTGGGGTTAACCCATGTAGCCACTCTGTGGTTCTGTGTATGGGAGGGCTCAGAGAGGGGACAATGCCGCTGCCTGGCCTTTGAGGTTTTATCCATGAGGAAGTTGTCTCCTGGCACTTGCCCTGACAGCAGACACTTCATTTTCTCCCCATGTGCCACTGGTGCCTTTTCAGCTGCTGCCCTGGTGCTGAAGCCCAGAGGGAATGAGTCTGCGTAAGCCTTAAATCTGCTGTGGGCCCTTTAAGAGGAGACTCCTGAGAATCCTGCAGTTTCTTCCACCATCCCAACCCCCACTGATTTTTACAGCCAGAAGTTATGGGGACTTACTATCCTGGTGCTGGAACCCTGGGCTGGGTGGTCTGGTATGGGGCTGGGATCCCCCTCACTCCCGAGGCATCCCTCTTGATTTTTATCCACTGCACATGGGTGTGGGACCACCTGTTCCACACATCCACCCCTCCTACCTGTCTGGATAATTGTGATTTCTTTAATTCCTTGGTTGTCAGATTTTCATACAGTTCGATTTTTTGACGATTCTGGGTGATATTTGTTTTGTAGTATAGTTGCATTTTTTGCTGTGGTTGTGTGAAGAGGCGAGCCGTATTTACCTACTCGCCTCCATCTTCACCAGAAATATCCCCTCCCTTACCTTTAGAATTTAATGGCTCTTCAAAGCCTCCCAAACAAAGATAACTTCATGTCTAAGACATTCAGAGCCCTGCACCATTTAAACACTCTCTCTGTTTCTACCTTTGTAAGAAACTCACTATATTCCGACCAAACTTAAAAAAAAATCTCTAGTTCTGACAGTACTAATGTACTGCTCTATGTAGTAGTTACTTTGGTATGTTCCTTATCTAGCTAGTCTTAAAGGTACCAGAAGCAAGAGACCTCATCTTACATAACCATGTATTTTCCCTTGATGCATTACATTTATTTCCACATAGAAACCTTGACCAGAGGGCAGAGGAGTTGAGGGGCTGGATAAAAAAGATGAAGGGATTAAGGAGTACAAATTGATAGTTATAAAATAGTCATGGTGGCGGAAAGTACAGCATAGCAAATATAGTGAATAATACTGTAATGAATATGAATGGTGCCAAGTGGGTCCTGGAAATATCAGGAGGAACACTTTGTAAAGTATATGATTGTCTAACTACTATGCCAGGGGTATCAAACTCATTTTCACCGGGGCCCACATTGGCCTCATGGTTGCCTTCAAAGGGCTAAAATAATTTTAGGATTGTATAAATATAACTACTCCTTAACTCTTAAGGAGTTGAAATTACACTCGGAGTTGAATTTGCCTTTGAATGAGTTTGACACCCCTGCCCTATGCTGTACACCTAAAACTAATACAAAATAATATTAAAGGTAAAGTGTAATTGAAAAATAAAAGAAACATTCGATATACTTTTGTTTGAAAGCAATTCTTTATTCCACTGGCACCCTTTTTCAAATTCTTGATTCAGAAGATAATAATTACATTCCTTTAAAAAGTCACACTTCTAAATTCATCCTGAGGTTTCAGATTTTTTAAATTCCATACACATGTGAGAATCCTCTCATTAAAGATATTTTTGCTAGGGTTCATTGTCAAATTTTTTAAAAAGGAATACTCTTTCCAAACAGGCTATTCATGAGAATTTCGTTAAAATATGAAATACTGTAACTACTTCTTACCTTCATGGTAACTGTGATGGTGCTATTTACATTCGCTTTATGCAACCAGCCTTGTTTTATCACACCACCTTTCTGAGAACATAAAGATGATGAATCCTGAAAAGAGCAAAAACCATCAGTGAAACAACAGCCAGGCATCTAATCAGATCCTGGGGGACCCTGCCCCAGTTTCTAATTAAAGCATAAAGTTCCCCTCCCTCTGCAAAGATGCCTAATTTCCCTTGAAATTGTCAATGACTGAATGAAAGGCTCTATGCTATGCACATAGTAGGCATTCAATATTTACTTAATCATATGAGCTGTCATCTGGGAAAGTCTTCTGCATTATGTAAACAGGCAAATTGCCCCTCAAAATGTCACAAACATCCGGGCCATCTGTCCCTTGAGGGATCTATCAGGCAGAAGAGTCCAGATGAACCTCCAAACCACATGCGCAGTGCGGGAAAAGCTACTCCACAAGCATGTCCCACAGGTGGAAAAACATGTTTATATACAAATCATAGCATATTTCAATTGATTTTTTTCCTCGACTCCACTTGGAAATGCAACAACTTTTTTAATTTTTAGAAAACACTCATTAGTTTGAAAATTGGCCAGAGATCATTCAAAAACAATTGTTTTCCTCATCTTAAGGAAATCTCTCTCAGTAGAAGTGACCTTGAAGAAACCAATGCAGTGGCCCCAGTCTTTACCTCATCTTTCTCACAGTCCTCATCAATTTCAAATACATGATTGGGAATCTTTTCTGGTCTCAGAGATTTGCTGAAAATGCAAGAGAATTGTCTTAGGCACTGAACAGAACAGACAAAATAAAACAAAACAAGATCAGCAGACTTGTTTCTTTTGCAACCAAGAAAATGCCAAGACATGAGAAGGAGAGATTCTTTTCTCCCTTCCAAACTCAGATTCTGCTCTCTGACTAAACTTATACTCCTTTTATATAAAGGACTCCCACATGTGCAGCCAGCAGCAAAGATATAACTAAGCCCAGATACTTTGTCAGAGAAGGGCACTGCCAAGGAATGTGTGCCAGAGCTGTTACTGGTGACAGAACCGTATCTTTTTCTAGGTGGAAAAGCAACATAGTGTAATTCGAGCTCTTCCATCTGTTTGACGTATGACCTTGGATTGGTCATCTTAGAACTCAGTTTTACAGGGCATCTTTAGGACTCATTTTTCTCTTCTGGGAAAGGGCTTTGAAAACTATAAAAGGCTACACAGCCCTGGCCAGGTTGCTCAGTTGGTTGGAGCATCATCCCATACACCAAAAGGTTGCAGGTTTGCTCCCTATTCAGAGTAGATACATAGGTTGCAGGTTCGATTCCTGGTCAGGGTGCATACAGGAGGCAACCAAATGACTTTTCTCTCATATTCATGTATCAATGTTTCTCTCCCCTCCCGCCCCCATTTCCTCTCTCTCTCTCTAAAAATCAAGATAACATATCCTCAGGTGAGGACTTTTTTTAAATCTGTTTTCTAAAAAAGGCTACACAAAGTCATATTTCTCCTAAACTTTATCTTAAGCTATCCTGTGAGGTTGGAAGTGCTATAGATAAGAAAAGGAAGAAAAGTGAGACCTCAAACAAAGTGAGTGACTCGCCCAAAGTCATCTCTAGCTAGTGTGTGGTAGAAATAGGATTGAACCCTGACAGTCTGGCTCCTGGACCAGTGTGCTCACAGCGGTCCTTCAATGCAATGGAAAGAGATGCACTTTTGTCAAAAGATATCTGGAGTCATCAAATTGAGCCAAATATCTTTGAGCTTTTTCATTAACACCACTGAACAATACTCACTACCATATGCAGAGTCAAATAAAGATTACTTTATGGTCAATACAGATACATCAAAGCCAAAAAGTGAACCTGTGCATTTTGGAAAGAATTTCAGTGAGCAAAGTTAAAACATATTCAGTTACCAAAAATACTGCATTTATGAAATATGCTGACTGTTTGAGGTTTTTCTGTATCATAAATTATAACTAAGAAGTTTCACAAGTGGTTAAAAAAAGGTAAAATGTTTAATAATTCTCCTTTTCAAGGCTTCCCTGGAATTCTGGACTTACCATGGTAACATTCGAAAGTCCCCAGAGAATTCTTCATATTTGTAGTTTACTACATGCCAATCCGTGCTGTACGTTTTAATACACTGAAAGAAAAGAGGAAATCTGTAATTTTATATATAGGAAAAGTAGACATATAGCCACTTTTTAAAAGTCTGGCAATAAGCTGACGGACTTCTGAAAATCACTTGGGAAATGTTGGTACTCGGATCTTCCTTTGGGGATTAACTGTGTCTCCCTAAACAAATTGGCAGCAATAAATGCCATTTCTTATGCTCTCTTCAACACTGAATCCAAGTGCGTATGACATTCAAATCCAAAAGAAAAAGACTAAGAACACATAGTACTTGTGACAGTATTTAAGCTGTAATCTCTGTATCACATCGTATAGACTTCTTATGTAGGTCAGTTAAAGTGACTGCAATTTTATTTTCCATTTACGCTAAAGGAAGAATATTTTAAATATATGATGAATGTTCATCTGTGGCCTTTGACCATCTTACTTCTTTGACAAACAAACTCTGGGCCCTTTTTTCAGCATCTTCTGGTACAGTGGACTGCACTGTTCTGCGCTGACGACTTATCACCGAGATCTAGAAGACAAGGAACATTCTTGCTTTAAGAACTGGCTTGGCAAATGCAGGGTTTTTTCTTTAGAAAAGGGCTTATGAACTCACAGATATATCTTCCATTGGAAACATAAGCAGGTCTCTGAGAGGGTCACTGTAAATCTGGGTTTTTCTTTGGGTGATAACATTTTCATAGTCCAAAGGCTCGACAACCTTAGTCTTCTCCTTAATAAGAGACAAAAACAAAGTTATAATATACGGTCAAACTCGTAAGAGGTAAGTTTCTCCCCATGTGCTAAAGACACACTGTTTCACAAAAGAAGTAATTACAGATGATAACAAGCACTTAAAGGAGATACTTCTCAAGAGAAATATTCTCCATAACTAAATATACACCAAGCACACACACAGAGAGACCTCTCTGCTAAAGACAAGAATTCTGGAGAGATGGCACTGTACTCTGCTTATCCATGTGTCTTCTACAGATTTACTAAATTTAAAGTAAAACAAAAAAATGGTATATTTTGTCCTGGCTGGTGTGGCTCAGTGGATTGAGCAGGAGCCTGCCAACCAAAGGGTCACCAGTTCAATTCTCAGTCAGGTCACACGCCTGGGCTGCGGGCCAGGTCCCCCCAGTAGGGGGCTCATGAGAGGCAACCACACATTGATGTCTCTCTCCCTCCCTTCCCCTTTCTGTAAAAATAAATAAAGTCTTTTTAAAACATTTATAATACAAACTGTATAAAGAAAACTTGAATTTAAGATATTAAAATCACACTGAATGAATTTAACATATATTAAAACTTAATACTGGGAGCGAAAGGGGCATAAGGGGACTAAATGGTAATAGAAAAAACACAATAAAAATAAAATTCAAAAAGATATATTCAAAAATAGAACTTATCATTATGGATTAGGGGTTATATTTACATTTGTGTACACAGTATCTGAGGCAGTCTACAGTACAATGTACCCACATAATCCTTTGATAATGGTTTTTATAACTTGATTCCCAGTTAAGTCACAGCTACATTACATATCTGAAGGGCATCTCAGAGCTTCCTCTATAAGTTGACATAGAAAGATTAGAGTGTAACACTCTAACCAGTGAGAATCAGTGTTCAACAAGTCTAAAAGACTCTAACAAAAACAGTATGGAAAGTCTTCCAGAAATTAAAAATAGAACTACCATATGATCCAGCAATCCCACTTCTGGGCCTATATCCAAAGAAAATAAAATCACTATCTCGAAGATATTATCTGCACTCCCATGATCATTACAGCCCTATTCACAATAGCCAAGACATGGAAACAACCTAAGTGTCCATCTACAGATGAATGGATAAACAAAATGTCTCACACACAATGGAATATTATTCAGCCATGAGAATGAAGAAATCCTCCCATTTGTGACAACGTTGGTAAATCCAGAAGGCCTTATTAATGTAAATGAAATAAGCCAGACAGAGAAAGACAAATACTATATGCTACCACTGAGAGAGGCCAGTAAGCCAGGACAAGTGAAATAGGGAAACTGAGACAGACAGCTGAACAAACTGACAGAGCAATTTACAGGCAGATACAGAAGGTCACCTCCTAGAAATAACATCTAGGCCTCAGTTGTATTTCAGCTCCAGGCCCAGAAAAGCATCAAAACCAAATGGGTGATGCCAGAACCAGCTACAATGACTAATAACCCCTGCCACGGCACTGACCAATTAGTGGAGACCATGACCCTGAAAGGGCACACCTGGAGAACTGATGGATATTCTTCTGAGACTCTCCCTTGAGAGCTCCCCTAAGGTTCCCGCCTGCAAGAGAGAGAAAAACTCAAGACAAAATACCCAGTACTCTCCTTCTGGGGAGCAGCCAGTACTACTCCCTTCCCCTTCTTCTTCCCCCACAGGCAAGCATCTCCTTAACTGTAAGGGAGCACCCAGAAGCTTGCCCCAGGCTGATGCCCAGAACCTGTCCCCAAGGCCCCTTTTCTCTGACTTCCCAGTGAGCTTAAGGCAGCCCCACCTGGGCTCTCCTGTTGCTTCTATGGTGAGCCCTTCCTTGTTTCACTGTCTCCAGCTCTAATAAACATACCCTTATAGTCACCTGGACTGGTGTTTTGAAATCTTTCCTGCATGAAGTCAAGAACCCACACGCTACACCTGCTGGCCCTGGTCAGACCAACTCAGGGCCAGATCCCTGTCGGTAACATCACTTATATATGGAATCTAAAAAAAGTAGAATGGCGGTTGACAGGGGCAGAGTGATGGAAAATGGAGAGATGTTGGTCAAAGACTTTCAGTTATAAGATGAATAAGTTCTGAGGATCAAATGTACAGCACAATGACTACAATATACTTCTAAGCTGGTAAAAGAGTACATCTTAAAAGTTTTCACCATACACACAAAAAAGGTAACTATGCACCATGAAGTATGTGATGATTGTGGTAATCATTTCACAATGTACATGGTATATTAAATCACATTGTATACTTTAAATATGTACACTTTTTATTTTCCAATTATACTTGAAAAAAGCTGGGGGAAAATATCCTAACAAATACATACTTCATTTCACATCCTAAATTTGGATTTGTAGAACCATGAGTCGGATCAAGCAGATCACCCCTATCATGTTTGTGAGTACTCATGAAAAATTAGTCAAAATAGAAAAAAAATCCTGTTTGGGGACCTCAGATTTTCTAATAGAAAAACTAGACCACAACGGCCCACATGTACCATATTCTCACGCACCCAAGTGAAAGGAAACTGGGACTGCAGCTTCCAGCGCCAACACTCAAAGTCTGTGATCAATTTCTCAGAGAAGTTAAATGAATAAAGCCCCATCTAAGATGGCAAGCCTTAGGCACTGGAAATAATTTCAAAGTCTTGCCTTTGGTACCAACCATCCTCCTAATACCTATTGCAAAAACAGCCCTCAAATTTCAATGTTTAACCTGTTGAATTATCATCTGTTAATCTCTCCATACAATAATTTCACAGGTAACTTCTCCAAGAAACTTTCAAAAAGAAAATGTTCCTTCCACTTTGTAATGTAGCTAAGAACATGGAAAAGCATTATGTCAAAATGAATCACTTCTTTAAATGCACAGTATATGCCTTCTAAAAATGAAACTCAGTTTCCCCCTGTGTTTTGAAGGCCGTATTTTCATGTTATAGAACACAAGGTCTCACATTTCATTTAAAACTGATTAAACTGATCATTCTGTGTCTTCATTTGTACTTCCTTTGTCAGGGCTCAACTGCCAAAAAGGTTGAGGTGGCTATTCTGGGTCCCACAAAACTTTCCCTAATAGAAGATATAGGCCTGTGAATCCGACTTCATCTTTAAAGATGAAAAAGAGGAGGGGCTAAGCCACTACCATAGTCACCCTATCCCTGCATCTAATCCCCACTTTTAACTCCACCCCTTTCCCAGGCATTAAAAGCAGAATTCAAACTAGCAGTGGTAGAGGCTACAGTAGGTGTCAGTCTCAAAGAACTGAACCCTACTTTTCCTTGCAGTAGGATTCTTATCACTCTATTGGTAGCCAAGCGAGGACAACCTCTGACTTTTCGAATTATGATCTAATGGTGAACCTGCCCTTCAGTCTAGAACATATCCCTTATCTAACTTTCTTATTTATCATTTTATTATTAGACTTATTATTAGGGTTACTGTAAATAAAGCTTCTACCACACACAAAAAGGGTCATTCACTCAGGTTTTCCCTTCCTGCCACTCTGTGCACGGACTGGCCTAAAAGGTGCTTTTTCACAACTCAAGAAAATGATCTTATAATAAATGGTACTTTATAAGCCCTCAAATAATAGCAAGTCCCTCCTGTGTGTGCACTGCTACACAGTTCTGTAGCAACTTTAAGTAAAATGCAAAAGCATTTATGCAATCTGGACAGAAGCAAGCACATATTTCAGAATTCTCTCTTCCTATATAGTGACAAGAAAGCCATCAACCGAAATTTGGAACCTACTCAGTTTGCACCATGGGTGGGGGGAACAATTTGCCTTTGAAACTTTGCATTCGCTGACATCCTAATCTCTCTTAAAATAACTTGCTAGTAATATAATTCAGGTTTGTTGTTGTTGTTAACTAGAAGATCACTTTCAAGTCTTAAAAAAAAAAAAAAAAACACTTTTGGCCCTGGCTGGTGTAGCTCAGTGGATTGAGCACTGGCCTGTGAACCAAAGGGTCACTGGTTCAATCCCCAGTCAGGGCACTTGCTTGGGTTGAGGGCCCAGGTCCCCAGTTGGGGGTGCACAAGAGGCAACCACAAATTGATGTTTCCCTCTCTCCTTCCCTTCCCCTCTCTCTAAAGATAAATTAAAAAATATTTTTAAAAGCACTTTCATATAATTGTCTAACCACTATGCCATATACCTGAAACTAATATAAAATAATACTGAAGGTCAACTATAATTGAAAAATGAAATTTAAAGAGTGAATTGCCAAAAAAAAACTTTCAATATATGCTCCTCCTTCTAGTTCACCCAAAAAACATTGCAGTAGACAAGGAAAATGATATCATTTCAACATATCCATGAACAAACTGGCTGAGAGGTTTAAGATCAGCTGTGTCTATATTTATTAGTAGAACCAGGATTCAAATTCAGGTCTTCCAACTCCTGATTCTCTTCCTTTTCTTAGCAGGGTTTCCCAAACCTGACTTATTCATGTACAATCTTCAAAAATTTTGGCACATCTTCTGCACTCTCATATTATTTATGTTTTCTTCAAACCACATCTCTTCTTCATTGAAATACATTTATCAAAACAGTAAGCTTGTATCATTCCCATAAAAGAAAATACTTCAGTTTTCCTAATCTCTAATAAAGTGAAATTTAAAATGTCATCTCTGTACCAAAGTTTGGAATACAATGCACTCTGCACTCTTCCAAGCTTGCTCAGGCCAAATCTAAGTGGACTTCCTCCATGTGTAAAGCCTAAAACACGATTCCACAATTTGAAGTAACTTTCTGATTTCTAACATAGAGTGAAAGGGCAGGCACTGAAAAAGGAAACTTATCAGTACAGATTCAGTTACAGTCTGTTCCTTGGTCCACAGGAGAGGAAACAAGGATCTTAACTAGGAGTTACTAACAGCATCAAGTACTTAGACTTAATGATTTTGTGGTGGTTCTTGGGCATCCTGAACAAGTATGAAATCAAGCTGGTAGTCTGCAAATAAATAGGTAAGTATGTATGTGCCATGTAGATATTTACCCGTCTATTTAAAAATACACATGACTAGCAAGCCTAATTTTCAATTTTATTTAAAAAGCAATTAATTGTATGATATTTCTCTATCAAGAATGCAAAATAAGCCTGGGTTACTTCTGCTTAGATATTTCACCAAAGGTCATTAGTTTATTGGTAGATCTTTTACTTTAGGAACAAGTTCTCCTTAAGAATTCTAACAATGTATCTTCTGCAAGTCTAAAGTGAACACTAGCTTCACAGAACCCCTCCTGTAGTACATTGGGAGGGAGACCAAGCACACAGAACCTTTAGCGGTGGGGCAGAAGCCAACTCAAAAAACTCTGCATCACCACCACCATCACTGCCCAATTTACCAAATTAAATTCTCGTGCAAGAAGGAACACAGCAACAGCTGGTTTAAGAAAGAGAATTATTTAGCCCAAAAGTTAGGAGCTCATTTTCACAGTATTGCTGTCAGACTACAGTTTCAGTGGCACCTGAACCTATCATTGCTGAAAATAGCAATCTTAGGAGAGAAGTAACATGCTCAAAAACAGGGGGTTAACTCAGTGAGTCTCTTCTTCTCATCACTCTTCCACCTCCCTTCCTTGGGGATTTCCCCAGGCCCTCTGGGGATTCAGCTCCTGTTTTGTTTCAGACGTGTGTAGCACAGTTTGGAGCACTTCCTCCACCAGAGTTATCTTAAAATAACACTTCACACTCAAAATGGCCACCGGGGGCATGTAATTTCCGGCAAAGCACAAAAGA
The DNA here is from genome assembly GCA_004027475.1 of Anoura caudifer. Taxonomy (NCBI): domain Eukaryota; kingdom Metazoa; phylum Chordata; class Mammalia; order Chiroptera; family Phyllostomidae; genus Anoura; species Anoura caudifer. The sequence goes on from PVKU01002665.1 coordinate 160,258, forward strand.
AAGTAAATTTGGTGTAAGGCCAATTTATCAAGTTCCTACTAAGGTCCAAGCCCTGTGTTGGTGCCTGTTAATGCAGAGATGAAAAAGAATCAGACTCTACCCTTGAAAAGCTCACAGTCTAGTGAGGAGGAAAATAAACTCAAGACAGTCAAGTTGCTCACCGAAGGTATGGTAACTTAAAGCCTCACTTTGCTTCCGTGATCTGTCATACTCTGTCACAGCCACATCTTGTTCCGACAAAGTGAATGCATAAGTGCTTTAGCATGCTGAAGTGTGCAGGCCCATCTATGCACATCCGTATCAATCAGAAGAATTTCCTGGTATGAGTATATGTGGTCCCTGATCATTTCACTTTGTCTTCTACCCTTATATAAAAACTCCATGAGATTAGAGACTAGATAACCATGGAGATTGGTGCAGGAGGATGAGGCGCTGCAGAAGTTGTGCTCTAACAAATGAGAAATGTCACAACTGCAGACTAGACATTTCTTGAGAAGGACCCTACGCATCTCGGCAACAAACCATAACTATATGGAACGTTTTTCATAATGTTTAAACAAACAGTTTTGACTTTGTTATGACCCTTTCTGTTCTAAATTATACGATTACCTTCACCAGCTCATTTCTCTCCTTCTTTCCCAGTAGGAACCCCAAGTACTGAAGAAGCCTTGAATTAATATAACCTGATGATGATGATAGTGAAAGAAAAGCCATCTTTTTAATTAGAACAACACAACTTGGCAAAATAACATGAATAGGTTTTAATGAAGATTGTTTATCAGGGCAAATCTCAGCATGAAAACCCACATACAAATTTCACTTAAGATGATGACCTTTCTTAAAGATAACTAAGGGGGAAAATCATACTTCATGAGACCATTGCGTTATGCTTATTCCTAATCCACACTCTGGTTTATTCTTCCTCTGGCAGCCCAACCACCCCCAATCTCTCTCCCCTACAGCCTTTTTATGGTCTTTACTGACCACTGTGGCACTTACTCATATATAGCACAGACCTGCTTTGTGGGTAGTAGTTTGCTCATTAGTCTCCTTAGGAGGACTGTAATCATTTAGAGGGAGAAATAGTGTGCCTTGTACTTTCTCTACCCCTTACATTGACCATTACTATATACCAAGTTAAGCATTTTATATTGATTATCTCACTTAATTCTTTCAAAAACCCTGCAAAGGAGATTATTATGCCCATTTTACAGATGAGGAAATTGAGGATCTGGTAGATCTAATGTCACATATTAGTGGAGGTGGGATTCAAACCTGTATCTGAGGGACTCCAGCGTCAGTGCCCTTAACCATGATACACATAAACCTGTGTACAGCAAACTCAAAAACAAAACATTTCCCCACCCTCGCTCCTACTGTTTCATTTCTTTGAACGGACTTTGCATTTTAGGATTTGCTAAAGCTTCCTTAAACTAGCCTTTCATGTTAGCCAAACTGAAATATTGCTTTCTCATAGCCCTGAAGATGTGGAGCTGGCTTATAGAGTTTCTAATGTAATTGGATAAGGAGTTCTGCATTTCTAAGCTGTTACTTCCAGTTTAGCATTTGCTATCAATGAGTAGGGATTAGCACCTTAGGTCTTTTACTTTGGGGGAAGGAGCTGGCAGATTCAACTTCAAGTGTGTAAGAATCAAATTACAAAAAGAAAACAGCAAAATATTGTCCGCAGACTTTGTCTAATCCATCTCGGTACTCTCCGCAGAACCTAGAAGAGAGCTTTGAGAACTACAAAGCCAGAAGCTTTTGTGGCTCATGAGGGATAAACAGCCAAGCAATACAAACAATGGCAGCACATGAGGAGGGAAGGAAAAGTTATTGTTAAGGCTTTCATAATTAATTTTCAGATCCCAGGTTTAATTTAGGAACAACTTACTGTTGTAAGAATCACCAAAATGAGATTTTAACCTAAAATGGAAACACTGAGAAAAAAATAATACATTTCTTTTCCTCTTCAGAGTTTTTGCATAGGGAGCAAATCTTTTTAAATGCGAAATTACTTACCTTTTCCTAGTCTACTTAGCTATTGTTATAAACTGAAGGAGTATTTTTCAAAACCTACAACGGCCTTAATTTTTAAAAGTCATGAAATAAACAAGTCTGTATACATACTATATGAGTTCCAACTTAGTTAAGTACTTTTCACAGCCAGCTCAAATACTATGCAAATAACCTAGATTATCTACTAAACAATAAATAAAATTGCGATGAACGCTATACCCCAAAACTTCATTTTAAGCAATACGTGTAACTGTACTCAAATGCTGGCTGACGGGTAGGAAAACTGATTTGAATTCAGTCATTTCAGACCTTTTGTGTTCACTCTGGGCTAATGAGCATTTAAATAACTCAAAGATAACACAAAAAGAAAATGAAAGTCTTTAACATATTCAGAAAATGAGAAAGCACCTTTTTAAGAATAGAAGAACACTGCCCTGGGCGGTGTGGCTCAATGGATTGAATGCCAGCTTGTGAACTGATAGGTCACCAGTTCGATTCCCAGTCAGGGCACATGCCTGGATTGCAGGCCAGGTCCCCAGTTGGGGGCGTGTGAGAGGCAACACACACTGATGTTTCCCTTTCTCTCTGCCTCCCTCCTTTTTCCCCTCTCTTTAAAAATAAATAAATAAAATATTTTTAAAAGTCTACAGGGGAAACAAAAGCATACTGTTTCTATTCTCTAGCAAACCATTATTGACAAATAGAGAAAAAATGAGCCTTGGCTATACATAATGACTTTGTTTGTAGCAAACTGAAGAATTTCAGAAGTTCACACAGACATACAAAATTATTGCAGATAATTCATTCATGCAAGTAGAAATTAGATTGTACTCGTTGTATGCCTGTCAACAAATTTATAACCTGCCTTGGATCTTGGTGCCCACTATAAACTGAAACAGCAACAAAATAAAACTTCACTGACATTTGCCTGAATTTTATACACAGAAGCATAACATACTTTTCTTTCTTAAGCAGAACAAAATGTAAAGTGCACTGATACCCTACAGGTAACTGGATTTAGCTAGCTAGATTAGATTCCTTGCACCAATGAAAACATAAAAACTGAAAGTCCTGTTTGTGTCCATTTGAACACACACAACAATACACACCTCCACAGGTACAAAATCTCAGTAATCTATAAAGCAGCCACGTATCATTTTCCGCATTGGCTCCAACCACTGGTCTAACCATCCCCTTAATTTGCTGTTGATAATAGAGTGCAATGGGGCCAATAGACTGGCCCCATTTTGAAATCAACCTTGAAAGAGTCAAAAATGTATCTTTCTATAAATATTCTCATTTTCCATGATCAGACATATTGGATCTAGCCATTAATTGAAATTCTCTGAGCCTTTTTTGAACCTAGTAGTACTTTCAGCCTATACTACTTCATGAAATAATATATTCTAAGAGCTATTGAAAGTAAAATCAAGGGATAGCTCCTTTGATTTTCTGAAGGTTCTTTAAAACAACGGGAGATGCCCCAGTTCTTGGTATCAGATATGGTGACCTGACCCATGTTGATCCCATTTACCCACTCGTGATCAAGCAGGCACACCTTCTGCTAGGCTGTCTTTTGGTGAGGTGAGACAGCAGATGGCTGTCAATGTCCGTTCTGACCATGCTGCACATTTTACTGTCCTATTGGCCCTAAGGTATCCTGGGCCCACTGCCCTCAATGTCAGATCTACAATCACTCTCAAGATGTTTTAGCCAAAAAAAAAAAAAAAAAAAAAAGACGTTTTAGCCATATGTAATCAAGTTTAGAATCTACTCTCCTATTTAATAAGTTTCAATTATTTCCCCAGCTCTTGTTTATCCAGAAATCATCTCTCACTTTCCTATCCACATTATCCAGCTTTACAGGGTCACACTGCATTATAGCTCCTGTAGCTTGGCCTCTCCCAACTCATATGAAAGGGCATCAAATCAGACTAACATCTCTTGAGTAACCATCCCTTGGCTATTCAGCTTTTTTACACATCTTCTCCCTTTAACAAAAATGGCTGCCCGGTCTATAATCTTTGTTTCCTTTTTAAAGCCAATTCACTCCCGATTGACAAATGTCCTATCACCAGAGCTACCATTTAAAAGAACAGCCTGTGGCCTGGGCTGGTGCGGCTCAGTGGATTGAGAATCAAAAGGTCAGTGGTTCCATTTCCCCTCTCTCTAAAAACAAATAAAATCTTTTTAAAAAATATGATGGCATAAGGGTTAGCACAGGAGACAGAGAGTGCTATGGGGAAGCAGGTAACGGAGCATTTAATTCCACTGGTGAAGGAGGCTCAGAGAGGAAGCAGCAGGTGCGCTGAGCCTTGAAGAACTGAATAAAAATTGCTCATGGCAGGCAAAGTGAATAAAGGCATTCCAAGCAAAGAGGAGAGCATAACAGCATGGAATAGTAACAGGATGTGCTCAGGGACTCTGAAGATGAACAGAATAGGGAGAAATGACCAAGAGAAGCCGAAAAGGCAGGTTTATGGAGGGCCCCACTATGCCGAGGTCATGAGTTTGGACTGTTTCCTATTGTAAGCAATGGGGAGCCGGCAGAGCTTTTTAAGCACAGGAATGACATGAACAGATGTTTTACTCATATTCATTATGCACAGAAAGCTAGAAAGGTCAGCACTAATGGAAATTAATCCATAAAATGACAGCATAGGCTGAAAATTTGCCCCATTGTCTACATTTTCCAGGAGCAATACTCTGAATTGTGGAAAACTACATATCAGAGCTGCATACAAAACTATTGAGGAAAATAAAGTGAGGGGTGTGTGTATGAAGAACCTTTCTTTGAAAGAGAGAAATGCTTGCATCTTCCTTGTGTAACAGATTAAATTAGCTTGAACATTTCATTGTGAAAAAACTAGCTGCCATTCTGCACTAAATTTATTTCCAACACCTTTTCAATAGCTAATTTGATCCAACACTATTAAACTTTTTTAAAAAAATTTTATTGTTCAATTACAGTTGTCCCCGTTTCCCCCCCTTACTCTCCCTGCCCTACAGCCCCTCACCTCCCACATCCAATCATCGACCCCCATCCTGCTGTCTTTGCCCATGGGTCCTTTACACATGTTCCTTGACTTCACTCTTCCCCTTCTTTCCTGTTATCCCCTTCCCCCACCACCCCACTCCACACCTCTGGTCACTGTCAGTTTGTTCTTAATTTCCATGTCTCTGGTTATATTTTGCTTGCTTGCTTGTTTGTTTTGTTGATTAGGTTTCACTTATAGGTGAGATGATATGGTATTTGCCTTTCACCCCCCCCCCCGGCTTATTTCATTGAGCATAATGCTCTCCAGTTCCATCCATGCTGTCGCAAAGGGTAGGAGGTTCCTTCTTTCTTTCTGCTGCATAGTATTCCATTGTAACACGGTTAAACTTTTGATGAAACATAAGTTGGATTGCAGTATTCCTTTGTTTAAACCCCTTTAACGGCTCCCATAGCCTGCAGGAAAAAAATCAAACTGTTCAAGGCTTCTAGGATCCGGCCTCCATTCCCAGCCCAACCACAGTGGGCAGATCTCCTAGTGGGCCCTGTTACATCATCTTTACTGATCTTGACACTTCTGCCTAGTTCTCCCCCCAACCCCACTGTAAGACTCCATAAGCTGCCAATCTATCTAGGTAATAAATGGCCACTCCTGCCTACCCATTGCTACTTGCCTTCTCAAACCCAGAGCTAGTACCTGTACTTCCTTCCCCATACCCAGCTCTATCACAAAATGCTGACATGTACTACCTGTCCATTTCCTTTTCTACCTCTCCCCACCCCTACAGCTAGAATGAAAATTCTATAATTGCAGTCTTTATCTTATTCACTGCTCTGTCTCCAGCTCTCCCAAACTCTATCTTGAATGACTGAGTGAGCAAACTACAAATCCATTGTCAGTATCTTTCTAACCATGCATTAAGATTTTCTGCCTCTCTCAATTGTTCAAGATGACCACAATCTACAAAATACTCATTAAAATATAAACATCTGGGTAGCAGTCCAAAGGAGCCCTGCTATTAAACACTCTGAAAATATGTATCATCACCCATTAGTTTCTCTTTTGGTAAATTTACAATGTCATATATGAAACTTTCATAGAACCAGGCACACCTACAAGAAAAAAATGTAAAGTGTCAGGAGGTAGAAAATCACATTGGTTGGGCACTGAAATTAAACAAGGAAGAAAGTTGGTAACTCAAGCAAAACTCCATCTGTGCTGGTAACCATTTCCCTCCCAATTGCCAAACTTTCTCCTAAACAGCCTCTCTCCCCATCCTTCCCTCCCTCCAGCTCACATTTAGTCTGTGTAACTGAATGTGCCCAAAAGTACATTTCCTTGCTTCTTCCCCTAAAAGTAATCCAAAGTGTATTCCCGTTACATATACCCAAAAACACTAGCACGAAGCACTCCCCCACACCCGTGCCTAAGTATTTTGCAATGCTGATCCTAATCCCTTGCAAATACTCTAGCAAGAAGTATTCCCTAAAACCCTGATCTAAGCATTTTGCAATGATAACAAACCATCATCCATTACAAATGCCACCCTTAGAGACACACTTAGAACCCAGCCTCTACCTAGAACATGTGGCTGAACAAAACTATTCTTTTCCTAGAAAATAATCTCTACACCTTCTCCCCAGTACATTCTCCAGCTAGACTAAAATAAATCCATTCCCTCAATATGACAGTGCATTTCTGTCATGCTTTCATTCTCAATCAACCTGGACCCCATGGTCACTAGCCCTTCTCTCTTTCTAACCCCTTATCTTTCTGAACCACATCTACAGCCACCCCCCAGCCCTGGATCAAATCCCATCCCAACCCCCCTTGTTTTTCTTTGCAGCTGCTGGAGAAAATCCTGTCAGGGACTTCATTTACACAGACACTAATCCTAGGCTGAGCTGGGCTCTCAGTCCCACCCCCAAGGCTGTTACTTGTACCTGGTTAGCTCCCTGTGACCTGTAGAAGAAAGGGACATGAGCTAGTGCTTTTACAAATGGAAAATCCAGTCTCTTACAAAGGCACCCTGATTGATTGGCATAGACTGATGTGAGGCCTGTGCTACCAAATCAGATGCCCCCACACTAATGTTAACAACACACATATGACTCTACTTCTGTCTGCATTTGGCAGCCAACCCCTTTTTGGGTGCCACTCTCTCCATTCTGAAAATGCCTCTTAATCTGGGGTCTTAGCTGATCCTTGGATAAGATCCCTGGGATGTGAAATTCTGAAATTCTGAATTATGTAAATTTAATTATTTTGCCTTTGTAGGAAAAGGCGCCAGAGCATTCCAAAATTTCAAACGAGTGTGTGGCCCAAGAAACTTTAAGACCTACTGCCTTATTTACTTCATATAAACAAGTTACATTATTTTGATGTAAGATATAATGGTTTTTGTATTATAAAAGCATCACATGTTCACTGAAAAAATTTTAATTAGGGGCTGGGAGTGGGGATAATAGTCATGGTGTTTAAGGGTACAAATTTGTAATGAGTAGTAAATAAGCTTTAGAGATCTAATGCACACTATGATTAATACAGAAAATAACACTCTACTATAATTATGTAATGTGATAAATATTACTACATTGGCTATCATATTACAATATATAATTGCATCAAAGTAGCTCATTATACACCTTAAACATACACAATGTTACAGGTCAAAATTACTGAATTTTTTAAAAAACTGGAAGAAGTGGAAAAATAAAACTTCTACTTGGATATGGGAAATAAGAATTTTTAATCTAGAAATTTAAAGGAAAATAAAACTCACTTAGAATCCCATCATCCAAACATGACTACTGTTACCATTATAATGTTCCTCCTCTTTTCTATTGTTTCCTCCTTCCACATGGGATTCACACTGTTGATTTCTGATAGTAACAGTGTTCCAAGTAATATAAGATAAACTTCACAGTACAAAGAACTTGGGACTACTGTTCAAAAATCCAAGCCACATGCACCAAGAAATATTTATTGAGCACCTCCTGTGTTCATGACATACTACTCCAAAATGAAGGAGAAATCCTTTTCCAAGTTTTTACACAAGATGTTTAAAAATTCCAGAGATTTCAATAGACTATGTGAAGCCCCAGCCTAAGAAAGGCAGCCTTTTAGCTTAAAATGACTGGACCTCTCTATCAAGTGAACTGGGGGAAAGGCAGATAGCAACAAAGATGTCATTGTAGACTTAAGAGAGACGCAATTAAACCATCAGAAGTCAGTTTTTTTTTAAATGATAGATTTCCTTTACCTACTATGTAGGTAATGCAGATACTCATCTAATGATAAAAATAAATACAGCCCTGGCTGGTGTGGCTGAGTGGATTGAGTGCCGGCCTGTCAACCAAAGGATTGCCGGTTTGATTCCTACTCAGGACACATGCCTGGGTTGCCGGCCAGGTCCCCAGTTGGGGGCGCACGAGAGGCAACCACACATCAATGTTTCTCTCCCTCTCTTTCTCCTTCCCTTCCTCTCTCTCTAAAAATAAATAAATAAAATTGAAAACATACATACATACATACATACATACATATGAGACAGGACTATATATAAGGCTGTCATAATCTACATGACCCATTACCACATTCTGTGGGAAATTCCCTGTGTTTTGATCAATGACATTAGGGAGGAATTGTGGCCTCCTATAGTGGTAACCATTCAAAGGACAGCACTTGTTTGCATGTGAAATTCCACTGTGTTTAAGGAGAAAGATCAGTGTAATTACTTCACCGCCACTGCTTACATATTTCACAATCAAGATAATTCTGGCAAAACAGGATTACTGGTTCTGAGCTTTAAATATATATAGGCGAAGGATGGGCCAATTGAAGGATTTCTTGCCATCTAAAGCCACTCTTTGCAGTGCAATTTTCATGCCACATTTAAATAATATCCCATTTTCAAGCAGGAAAGCAAATAAATCTCTTTACAGAATTCAAGGCAGAGCACAATGTAATGCTTTTGAGCGTTCTCTATCAGGTTGCCCCATTCCTTGCCAAACCATTGAGTCTTTTCCTCTTCCCTCTGATCATTGAAGGTTTCTCTGAGGGAGCAATCCAGGCCTAGCCCAGCAAGTTTCCTGGAATTCAGGAATGTACTAGCATCTTCCGTAGAAGCTGCAGCCTGTGGCCACTTCAAAGGCTTGCCCTGCTTTCTTGTAAACACCACAACCTGAGGGCGGCTGCCTTCAGGCTGTAAGCAAGGTGGGTCTTCAGGCAAACATGCAGAGGCAGCTCCTAGTGATGCTGTGGGGGCATCTTTGTCTCCCATAGGGACAGGTGGCCAGAGCTCCTTTTGCAAGGCCCCGAGGTAGTCAGTGGACAGAACTGACTGAAAGTGGAGACAAGAGATGAGTTACACTCAGTATAAAGATGGATTAAACAGTGGCTAAATGGGATGGTACTCCAGAGCTCAGTGTGTAGCATGAGAATGACCAGACCTATAAGCCTTTTTATATACTTCCCATCAAACTGTAGCTAAAAGCCAGGCCTGCTGACCCTGGTTCCCTGTGCTCTTGCCAGCAGCTGCTCCCACAATGTGGTCATGGCCTGAGAAGTACCGTGCTGCTGAGGAAAAGCTTTGCAACAGAAGGCCTACCGGGTAGCTATGGTTTTCACTACTTGGTGAACTTTATTTCTTTTCTCTTTGTGAGCACCAACATTTCACCAAGAAATGAGTGGGTGCTATTGTACCAGCTATTCAGGAAGTAGTAGAAAGTGACTGTCATTTTTACTGACAAGGTGAGAGTAATTCAAAATAAATGTGGTCAAATTAAAACATGCTTCCCAAGTGGTACAGTTATGGGTGATTTTTTTCTTCTTTTCTGTTTTTCCCCAAGTTTTTCCAGCAGAAGTATTGCTGTTACAATCCAAAAAACCATGACTGACTTTGGTTTTTTTTTTAATTATTTTTTTTTTTTAGAGAAAGGGGAGAGGAGGAAGAGAGGGAGAGAAACATCAATGTGTGGTTGCCTGTCTACTGGAGACCTGGCCAGCAACCATGTGCCCTGACTAGGAATCAAACCAGTGACCCTCTGGTTCACAGGCTGGCACTCAATCTACTGAGCTATACCAGCCAGGGCTATTTTTTTCCATTTTTTAAAATAAAGACAATCTAATTGGTGTGAAGATGCATCTCACTATGGTTTTGATTTGCATTTACCTAATGATTAGCAATTTTGAGTGTCTTATTGGTCATTTGTATATCCTCTTTGGAGAAATGTGTCTTCAAGTTCTTTGCCCATTTTTCAGTGAAGTTGTTTGATCGAGTTGTAGTTCACATATTCTGAATTATTAATCCTTTATCAGGTACTTTGCAAATATTTTCTCCCGTTTTGCCTTTTCTTTCTCTTGATAGTGACTACTTTTTTAAAAAAAGATTTATTCATTTATTTTCAGAGAGAGGAGGAGGGAGGGAAGAAGAGAGACAGAAACATCAATCTAGAAACATCAGTCAAGAAACATCAATCAGTTGCCTCTTGCACATGCCCCAACCAAGGACTGAACCCGAAACTCAGGCGGGTGTCCTGACTGGGAATCCAACCCGTGACCTTTCACTAGGTGGGAAAACACCCAACCAACTGAGACACACCAACCAGGGCTTGATAGTGACTTCTGACACACAAAAGTTGTTAATGAAAACTTTTAAAAGAAGATACAGGTAAAATGTTTAGGGACTAGGCAGACAGCCCAAAGTATAGATGAGGAAGGGAAAAAGAGGTATAACCTCTTTTTAGACTTCCCTTCAATGGGTAAAGAAAGAAGAACTGAGGTTTTCTCAATGAGGTAACAACTCATAACTCCTCTTCTCCCTAGGCATCCAATGCTGTAGGACATTCGTAGGCTACTGAGAATCACAGAAAGGGAACTCATGCTGGGTGTGGTAGGTGAGCCCTGTGGGGGCAGGGATGCTGTAGACTATTTTAAGGTTCCTCAGTTCCACCAGCAAACATTTTTCTTTTTTTCCCTCAAACAAGCTCTGGCCAGTTTTACTAAAGGAAAGTTTTGCATGATTTACTTTTCTCCAGTCTGTTCTGGCAGGCTTCTAATGATACCAGAATCACCTGGATCAATGATGGCCAGAGTGCACACTCTGTAGTACTTTCCTCACTCTGTGCCCACTTCAGTATCACTGCCACTGTAGTGATGGACACCGCTCTTGGCCAATATAGTGTAGTAATCTATTTCCACAAGACTGGCAGTTGACACCCTGACCGGCATGGCTCAGATGGTTGAGCATCATCCCACAAAGCGAAGGGTGGCTGGTTAGATTCTGGTCAGGGCAGGTGCCTGGGTTGTGGTGCACATCCCAATCAGGGTGCATGCAAGAGGCAATTGATACGGCTCAATGTTTGTCTCACACATCAATGTTTCTCTCCTCTCTACCTCCCCCTTCCTTCCCCTTCTCTAAAAATAAATAAATAAAATCTTCTTTAAAAACAAGACTGGACAGTTGTTGGCGAGGATGAGCAGTTTCGCTTTGCCCTGTCTCATCATCTTCACAGTCTGCTTGTACCCAGCATGCATCTTCCACTTTTTTATAACCAGCTGGAGCCTAGAGTTCCACAACTTTTTTGTCTTCTTTGTGGCCATCATCTTCCTGCTTTAGATGTGGGATGGCCCCCAACCAGGAGCAGTCTCTAAAACAGCCAGGGAACAAGAGAAGCCAGGCAGAGGTTTCATAAGCTATCCTTTCTCTGGCTTCTTGAGTACACACATTCAAACTTCCAAACTACTAACAGGGAAGATAAACATGCAGACTTGTTTTTACTGAATGGAACATTTATGTCATTATTGTGAAAAGTGACACCCAAGTTCAGTTCCATGCTGAAGAATCAAACTCTCCAAAAGTGATTTGCTGCGTTTGTAAATTGGAGGCATTGCCTTTTTTGTTTCTCTGCCCTTTGTTTCTTCGCTCTCCTCTTCCCCCTCCCTCCTGCTCTCACCACCAAGATGGGGCTTCTAAACAACTACTTGTCATGTGGGAATTTACTTTCCAAGTATTTTTGAAGTATGATCAATTTTTACAGGCAATGGGAAGAAAATACATACTCATTTTCTTCTAGGGATGTCCCTGGAACTATCAGGGGATAGTCAAATCCTCTGAAATGACTGTGTCCCAGGAACTTATGTGAATAAAATAAGTTTAAATGTCAGGACTACTGTGAGACTCAACTGTTGAATACCCTTACACTAAAGATAAGAAGCCCAGTGCAGGTTCTATAAATTGATATTTCCTGCTTACACAGTAAGCATTTGTTATCAAAGATATTCTCAATTATGTATCACTGATCTACCAAACTTTTTTTTTTTTGTAAGTATACTAATACCTCAAACTTTTCCCTTAACTAGGAAACATACCTCAAACCCCAGAGTTGGGGGAACATGAACTGACTCCTGAACAGGCATACATTTAGCAAAGAATCAAATTAGAAGGATATCTGTAGGAAGGCCTTCATCTAGATATTACAAAGCAACTGGCTTAGAAATGTCAATGTTAAATAAGCTTTATTCTTAGGAAATCTTTTTTTGCATTAGAATTGGGGAAAGACCTCAACTCCTTTACCATACACTCACATGCTCCACTTTCAGAGCCATTTCATTATTGGGATGCGGGCCGGTAAAAGAAAAAGTAAGAGGAGAGAAAGAAAGAGAAAGTAGCTATTCTCTACCATGAGTAGAACATTAACTGAAAGCTAACATTTATCGAAAACATTTACTGCTAAGCACTAAGTGCTGTGTTAAATACATTACATGTTATCCCATTTAATTCTCACAATAATCTTACAAGGTAGAAAATACTATCATTACTCAGATTTTATCAAAGAGGTTAACAGCTTGCCCAAGTAAGAGATATACTCAGCATGGTAGGCAGTATTCTAAGACTGCTGCCCCTCCCCCACCCTCTACTAGCCCTGTAAAATCCTTTCCCCTTCAGTGTAAGTAGAACCTGTGAACAAACTGCCTGTGAGATCATCAAAACGGAGATTATCCTAAATGGGCCTGGACTCACCAGGTATACCTAGAAGGGGAACTGGGCGCTTCATGGAGAGACTCACCTGCTGGCTTTAAAGAAGCAGACTGACATTTTATAAGGCCCACGTGGCTAGTACCTAAGGGTGTCCTCTAGGAGCTGACAACCATCCCCAGTTGAGAGGCAGCAGGAAAATGGACTACTCAGTCCTACAACCACAAGTAACTGAATTAAGCCAACCTGAAGGACCTTGGAAAGGCCCCTGAGCTTCCCACATGCGAACACAGTACTGCCAACACCTAAGAAACCCTGAGTACACTAGAGCTGAGCCCTCCCCCCCTACTTTTTACCCAGAGAAACTGTCAAATGAGAAGTTATTTTAAGCTGCCAAGTTTGTGGTAATTTGCTACACAGCAACAGGAAACTAATACAGTCAGGATTCAGACTAGGCCTGTTTAACTCTGGTGTTTATGGTCTCAACCACTTCAGGAGTTTCTGTATCAGTTTCACAAATTCCTAACCATTTTTAACTCTTCAAAAAGAATAGAGACATAAATTTTCTATTGAACAGTAATGGTAATGATCTTTTCCTTTTCTGATGTAGTTTTAAGTTTTAGAAATGTTTTAATCACATCTAGTATAGAAACATTTATTGAGTCAATAGAAAACCGCAACTTCACATTACAATGTGCAAAGAAGTTGGGGGAAAAATCAGTATAGTGAAAAACATAAGATTTTATTTACCAAAAACACCTTGTTAAATAAGGGGTGGTTTCAATAAGGGCTCCAGGCTCAAGCTGTACTAGTTTCCAATATTTGACTATTGTGTCATCTGCAAGATCTGTCATCTGATGCCTCCAAGGAGATGACAACACATTACCTCTTTAACAGGGCCCAATTCAGTGAATGGGAGAAGCCAATGAGTTCTCAGCTGGAGTGAAATCAATTTAAAGAGAACCCCCACCCCACCCCACCCCCGCCCATAAAATCCAACCCTGCAGTTGCTTCTTGGGGGGCATCTGTTAACAAATTCCTGTTTCATGGTCTTCTTTCGCACACAAACGCAACCTCACACACAAACTACACGTGGTGGCAAATTCGATGAATAATAACAGCTAATTCTGACTGAGCTGATGCCATGTGTTTACTACAGATTATCTCGTCTAGGCCTCGCACTTACTTTATTATTAAATAGGCATTACTATCACCATCACACCCATTTTATAGGCAAAGACACTGGGACTTAAAAAGGTTAAGTAACTTTCCCAATATTCCACATCCAGAAAGTGGCATTAAACTCAGACGCTGACATTCTCACTTGCTTTGCTGTATTACCCTACTTCTGCTGCTCTCCAACGAGGTAGCGCTGCCATCCTCCACAGTACCTAGCAATGTGCCATTGCATAGGCATGCTCAAGCAATGTTGGCTGATAATGATAAAGAATGAGACATGGGCCCAAGCATAGTAGGTAAAGTTTCCAGACCACACATCACTGCGAGAAGACTGGTGGCATGGAGAAGGAAGAAGCTGATATGAGATAAGGAGGAGGCAGGCTGAAGGCGGCCCCCAAACTCATGTGGGTACCATTCCAGAAGTAAGTGAACAAGGAGGATCACAGCACTGAGAACTCCAAATATATGTTGAGTAACAATATACAGCAAGATTTGATTCTGGCCCTAAAATCACAAAAACAAAAACTAACCCAGTTTTCCGGAGTTTATTTCTTCCTTTTGGAAAAGTTACTGCTACACATCTGGAAGTGATTTTCTAACACACTAGTTCCAATGAGTCATCTACAATATTAAGCAATGATTCCATAGGGTGAACCCTGATCATATTTTTCCATTAAGTGGCATCCACTGAGGTCAATAAAGGCAAAACTGCCCCAGACTTGGACAACCTCACCCTCCACAGTCCCATTTAGTATTGTCAAGAACATGAGTTTTGAGAGGTGCAGGAGTGCAGTCTATCTCCCAGCAGTAACGCAAGATGTTCTAATACACTTAGTTTCCTTTCACTGGTCAGGAGCAGAAAAGATGGATCTAAAAGCTGCTTGAGGGGGTCAGCAGCCCTAAGTACAGCTGACAGAAGAAACACTATGGGGCCATGTGTAAACATGGGGCAGTAAGAAATGAAGAGTGGAAAAGAAATACATGCAGGGGGAGAGCTCCTGAACAAAATAAAATAAGACAACCTGTGGAATAGAGTAGAACCAGAGTTCAAGACCCTTAAATTTTCCAGCAAGAATTTCCCCAAGGAATACTGTAGAAAGAATTGCCAATCCATCCCGTTGCCCTTTCAGCCACATACTAATATAGTGAGACCCCACCCATCAACTTCACCCCATATTGTATTGGTTTCCTAACATTTCAAACCTGTAGTATTTATATATTTAGATGTATAACTAAAGGCCATTTTCCAGTGTCTTCTGGCACTTGTATTTCTTTCCAATTACAAAGAAGGAATGAGTCATGTTCTTTCAGAGACTGAGGAGCCACTTATCAATGCAAAGGCTATTTTAAATCTTTCAGGTGAAAAGGGTATTGTTTAGTTCCCAGAAACAATAATTGACTAAATGGCTTCCTGGGGGTTAAAAGACTTAATGCCACTTCCCCAGAGATTCTTCTCTCCCCATCCCCACAATTGTATTTTAAATGACACAGGAGTTGAAAAAACCTAAAGCACTAAATCTACCTTACAAAAGATACCGATTAAAGGGTGGTCATTTGCATTACAGAGGATTCTTTGCTTTGCTAAAGAAATCCAATCAAGTTTATTCAAAAATCAGATTCTTTTATTGTATGGTAAATTTGCACATGAGTGTCACAGAGCAAGCACAGCTGTACCAAAGCCTGAATTTGAATAGCAGGTACCTCTTCAATGTGCTTTCAATGGTTCTCACCCATTTTGTCAGCGAGAAGCCCACCTTAAAATTTCCGACTCACTCCCCCAGTCTAACAATAAAATTGCTTTGCTTTTACCTAGTACTTTTCATTAAAGCCTTCCAAGTATTCAGTACACATTTGCTAGTCTTCATAACTATGCCAAACAAGTTGGCAAGAGAACTGGGAATACGACCTTCCAAACTATCCAGGATGGACGGGAAAATTAGGACCATGGACAGGCAAAAAAATTACAGGTCCTCATAAGTACAAAAGAACTACATTTAAGTTTATTTTTTTAAAAAAGGAAAACAGTATTTCATGTATCTTACTTTTTTAAAATAGGCTTTATTTTTGTCAAGCAGTTCACAGCAAAACTGAGCAGAAAATACAGAGTTCAGTTCCCATGTACCCCCAGCCCACACAGAAGTGTCACATTATCAGCATCTCCCATCAGACTGGTCCATTTGTTATAATCAATGAACCTATATTGACACATCATAATCACCTAAGTCCGTATTTCAAATTAGGGTTCATTCTTGGTGTTGTACATTCAATGGATTTGGAAATATGTATAAAGACCTGTATCTACCATTAGAGTCTCACACAGAGTAGTTTCATTGTCTTCAAAATCCCCTTGTGCTCTGCGTATTCGTGCCTCCCTCCCCTACTTTTTAAGTTATCAAAAAGAAAGTCAAACCTTAAATACAACAAATCCATCTTTATGTATCAGTTTTATGATCAGAGTTGGGTTGGAAAGAAAAAGAGTGAGAAATGTGGTGGAGAGAAGACATAGAAAAGAACAGAAACAATAAAAAAAAGAAACTCAGGGATTTGAAATGCTGATGGGGGTGGGGGGAGGCAAATGGTAGACAGGGGAAAAGAGACCCAGCTTACCAAGAAGTGCAAGAGAATCTAATTATTAATTATCTTAAATATCAGAGGCAAGACTCCATTTCAAAACTCCTAATTCATCAGTAATTCTTCCATGCATTTGCTTTTATCGTATTTTGCCATGTATAATACTCACCCACGTTTTAGTACTAATACCCATGGATAATTTGCATTATCCATGGAAATTAGTAATGCCCATGCATAATGTGCATCTTATTCTTCCCTCAAAAATTTGAGGAAAAAAGTGCACATTATATACAGCAAGATACGGTGAATCCACAAGAAGTGTTAAGATTATTTTTAAATAAAAGAAAGATACTGCATGCTCGAAACCAGGAAAATTGCGACCAGAAAACCTTACAAGATCAATGCAATATCATCTATTAGCTTTATACTTGAAATTTAAGGTCCTCTAGTGATTAATATTATTAATGGCAGCAGAGCATGACTACACTAACAACAAAGTGAGACACATTTCACATACAAGAAAAAAAGAGTAATTTTAATTTACATTTCAAAAAAGTCAGGGTAGGCATTTCTGCTTCTCAAAACACATACATACAGGCAAATACAGGGTGAGTATATTACACATATGCATGCACTCTCTGTGGACCAAAAAAGTGGCCCCATACTAAACCTGAAAATCAGGAGAGGCCTATGGCTTTATAAACTCAAGAGACCTAAAGTAACCACATAGGATGGTCTGAAATCAAATCTTCCTAACTGAAAAGCAGTTCATGGCAGGTAGTCACATCGTAGGGCAGTATTTTTCCCTAACAAAGGTCAATCTTTATCTTAACTGAGCCTGTTGCCTTTTTTTTTTTTTTTTGCATCTACAATAACATACCTTTGGAATATCAAAGTAATTTCCTCTCCCCCAAAGCACAACCACCCACCAGATCAGAGACCACAAATCCTGCCATCTTTCTTATTATCAGGTGCATAATTGTTATTCTCTGGAGCATTTTCTCAATCCATTGAGATTTGGCTTCCCAGCAATTGTCATCAGTTTGGCTCAAATGAATTCACAAAAATTCTTACAGGTTTTGGACGTTTCTTATGTTGACATCTCTGAAACTTCAGTTTATAAAGAACACACATTGTGATCAAAATTTGGGGAATACTTAACCAGACAGGAATGAAAAGCAAACAGAAATTGAAGTCTCTAGTTTCTAGACAATTCTAATTTTATTGGTTCAGCAGACAGATAATGTGAGGTGTGCAAAGCAATGGGCAATAAGCTGTAGGATTATAGGAAAAATTATCTTAATCATAATAGCACCATGCTAGTTACCCTATAGATACTGTATGTCACATATGTCACAACTATAGCAAACTAAAAAGTATGAAACTCAGCCCTGGCTGGTATAGCTCAGTGGATTGAGCTCAGGCTGTGAACCAAAGGGTCACCAGTTTGATTCCTAGTCAGGGCACATGCCTGGGTTGCAGGCTAGGTCCCAGTGGGGGGCCATGTGAGAGGCAACCACACATTGATGTTTCTCCCCCTCTTTTCCCCCTCCCTTTCACTCTCTCTGAATGAATAAATAAAATCTTTAAAAAAATTATAAAACTCAAATGCTACCTTTTCTGATTATAAAAATGCATGCTCTGTGTAAAATAAATGAATAAACATTTGAAAAACAGAAAATATAAAGACTAAAATGTGCTCATAATCCCACCATCCAGAGATACACAGTTAATATTATATGCATACATATACAATGTAGACACACATGCACTCACTTTTTGAGAATGTTCTTTGACTGTAACAATAAAAATAGCTAATATTTATTCAGTGCTTCCTATGTTCCAGGAATTATTCTAAGTGCCTTACTGTCCTATTTTACTCAATCCTTAGAACAACCCTGTGAGATCAGTCATATCATTATCTCCATTTTACAGATGAGGAAACTGAGGCAGAGTGACTAAGCAACTAAATTCACATATCACATATGCATTATTTTAACAATATACAATCATACTGTTTCATAACCTAAACTTTTTTCCATGTCAATAATAAATGACTGCATGGTGTTTGTTTTACTATTGGAAACAACTCTGCAAGGCTCATTGAGATTGATACTATCGATATTTCCATTTCACAAAGGAGCACAAGGAGGTTCCACAAAGTTAAACAGCCTGCCCCAGGTAACGTAGATTGTCAGGGGAACTGCTGGACCCTTCTGGCACTGTGACTAAACATTAGTAACTTCCACTCTCCTGCCAGCTCCTTAAGGCATTCACAAGCTAATGGCTTAGAGAAGTTGTCAACAACTATAGTTATGAGGCAGAATGAAATCAATCCTATCTAAAACATGAAGAACTAGCATTTTAGGCTGGAAAATGCCCACCCAAAAGACATGCAGGCTGAAAAATGTTCTCACCCCACTGAACACATGCCCCATTCTAATCCCTGAAACCTGCAAACTTGTTTCCTTATGGCAAAAGGGTTTTTACACAGGTGCCTGGGTCTTCAGATAAGATCATCCTAGAGGATCAGGGTGAATCCTAAATGCAATCACACATGCCTCTGTAAGAAAGAGGCACAGAGAGATTTCACACAACTGAGGAGAAGACAACGTGAGCACACAGGCAGACTGGGGTGATACAGCCACAGGCAACAAATGCTAGCAGCTAGAGGAGCTGGGAGAGGCAAGGAAGGGATCCTTCCCTAAATTCTCCAGAGAAGTGTGACCCAGTGATACCGATTTCAGATTTCCAGCCTCCAGAACTCTAGAGAATGAATTTGTTGTTTTACGCCACCCAGTTTGTGGTCATTTGTTGCAGGAGCCACAGGAAACCAATACGACCATGGAAGGAAGCTACAGTCCTATGAAGAAGCAATGTGCTCCAAATTGGTAGGGGGTGGGCATGGAGGTATGACCTAAGCCCCGTGGGACAGACCGGTTTCCCTTTAGCAGGGAAGGGTTTGGAAGGGCATTCCAGGAAGAGGGGTCAGCATGTGCAAAAGCAGAAGGTGAGAAAGTGCACAGTGTTTGGGAGTAGCAATTGGTTGGCATGGGTAGAGTACAGGCCACAGGAAGGAATGTGGCAGGCTTTGAAGAGAATTCAAAGGTGGAATGGGGGCCTTCCTGGTGGGCAGGAAGGGCTCCTATAAAATCTGGGTGCTCATTCAACGTAATGTAGAACGAATGCTGATACAATTGGTATCATTATGGGTTGGGGGGTTTGGGTATTTTCTCCTATCCTCTCCTGAGAGGCAACAGAATGATGGTCAGTTTGTAGCTACAAAGATAATAAAATTTTTGCTTATGGTCAAAATAGTGCACTCTGACTTCTTTAAAAAAAAAAAAAAAAAGCAAAAACAAAAGCCCAGGGATATGTGAATAAAACCCTGCCTAGCCCTGACTTGTGTCACTCAGTTGGTTGGGAGTCATCTCGCAGGGCCAAAGGTCACCAGTTTGATTCCTGGTCAGGGCACATGCCTAGGATGTGTAGGTTCTGTCCCCAGTCAGGGCATGTACAAAAGGCAACCGATGGATGTTTCTCACGTCAATGCCTCTCTCCCTCCCTTCCCCTCTCTCCAAAAATAAGTAAATAAAATCTTTTTAAAAATCCTTCCTAAATTATTTCCCCAGGGAAGGGGCAAGAAATATGGTAGCGGAATACACCTGCTCAATTCCACCTGGTGTCAACTGGAAGGATGCTCCTGCCCCAGCCCAGAAGAGCAACTTTGAAATATACCTGGTTGCTCTGAGAAATAATTACCCCAACAAAGCAAAATTCTCCGTTCGATTGGGCCATGGGAACTTCATTTGTCTCTCATGCGTAAGATTTTACTTTTGAAAGGTCTACTAAGCCAAAAGCCACTCTTTCCCAATTAAACCAAGCAGAAAAGAACAAAGTAACATAAACTGGGCTCTGTAGTTGTAATTATATCATTTCTCAAACTCTTCATTCCTATGCCACAGTTCCACAGAACAGAACCTCCACTTCTTTCAGTTGGAACTAAATCCAAAGCCAGGACATTTGAGGGAACAACCTTGCCAGATGTGTAGCTCCATGACATTCCCTTAGCATCCAGGCCATTGGATTTCCAGAAAAGGCACCCAGCCATCACTAGCTCAGGCCTTTGGAATTTTCCATCCTTGGCTAAAGAAAAGGTTAAAAGAAATAAACACAGTAATGGCCCGGTCCCATGGAGAACACTTTCTGAGCAAACACTGAGGGCAGAGGAAAGGAAAAGGTGAGAAAAAGGGGAGAATGGGAACCGCCCACAGTGGAATGAGTATGGTGGAAGGGAAAGCAAACAGGCTGGCTATGGGAGCGCTACAGCTGTGGGGCTGGACCAGAGAGCCAGTTATACAGATTATCCTGGAAGAAGACAGTGTAGAGAAGTGAACACCAGGAGCAACAGCTGATGAAAATCAGAATGACAGCGTAACTGTAGGGGATAGTAGAAGGTAGAAAGGGAAGAAAGCAACTTGGTAGGGAGAGGACATAGTAAGAGGAAACCAGCATCAATGGGAGCCACTCTCACAGGAAGTCTCAAGGGCTCGGAGGGGCAGCTTTCCTTGTTCCCATTCCTGTCAAGCAGGGTTTGCTACCTTGAGAAACATGGATCTGAAATGGGTGTGAGCTGTTGCCTGATTCTATCTGAGGGTGGAGGAAGTGAGGATAGGTCACAACCTAGCACATGAGTCCCTCCACCTAGACTCTTCAAAAGAAATCTGACTTTTGTTGGTTTCTGGTGCTCACAACAAGTCTCTGGCCTCCGTCTAAATTGCAGAATTGGGCTCCAACTATCATATAGAGTGGGAAACTGCGTAAGAGTACTCTATATGTTCCTTAACTAATTGATTTGGAGTCTTCAACTGTGCAAGTTGACAGTGTGCCCTACCTCCTTCCCATGAATAAGTGTGTAGTCACCCTTTTGGTCCCAAACAAAACTGTTCTGTTTCTGAGTTCAAGGGGTTTGCTGCTTGGCACAGGAAGAAGCCCAGGTTCGTACCTAACAGTTCTGCCTCCCTAAAGGGAGTTTTAGCCATTGTTTATATACACTATTTGGTTGTTCCTATCTTGATTTCTGTTTGCATTTGTCTGCTTTCATTCCTTTGAGTTCCTGTCATCTCATCCTGTTTCCAGCTGCATCTACAAAATACTACACTTCATTCTAACATTTAGCAAGAAATAACATTTAGAACTGCCCAGGCCTTGAGACCATTGTCCTATCCAACAGTTCCATTTACCTAGTATGATTGCTAAAGGGTTTGATTTCTTCTTGTCTGAAACTAAAACTACACTGCTACTCTCATTAAATATTGTTAATATTTTAATCTCTGGTCTCTTGGTCTATTACAATGAAAAACAAAACAGCCTTCCTTCTGCCCTAACTTTTTTTTAACTTTTTAAGTCCTCACCTGAAGATAATACTTATTGATTTTAAAGAGAGAGGAAGGGGAGAGAAATGTATCCACGTGAGAGAGAAACATCAATCGGTTGCCTGGCAGTTCCCTCCCTTACATGCCAGGGATTGAAGCCACAACCTTTTACTGTCCAAAATGACATTCCAACCAACTGAACCACCCAGCCAGGGCCCTCTTAACTTTGTTTTTATCCTTTTGTTTTCCTAGATTAAGTCTTTGTCTTGCTTTCCCTTCCCCAACCCCCTCTGCAACCTTGCCCTAAATGGATTTAATCCATTAAAAAGAAATCAGTGGAAATAGATTGTTTCTTTTCAATTCAAGCAACAGATCTAAAAAGCATTTCCCTTGGGATTTGAGCATAAACTGAGGAAAGTATCCACCTTTTCCTTCAGCTTGGCAGCTCTCTTCCATGGCTCAGCATGCCTTTCTCTCCTTAGCTCACTCTCTAACACACTTGCTTCCTAGTTCCTTCTGGTATATACCACAGCCCCAGATGTTCACGTTCTAAGGAATCAACTCTGTCACAAAACTCATTGGTTGAATGCATATATAGCCCTCCATAAATCATGAAGTTCAGATGATGGCCAGTAAAAAATCAAAAATGCCCTGGCCTTGGCTGGGTAACTCAGTTGGTTAGAGGATCATCCCCATATGTCAAGGTTGTGGGTTCAATTCCCAGTCAGGGCTCATATAAGAAATCAACCAATGAATGCATTAGTAAGCAGAACAACAAATCTCAATCTCTCAATCTCTCTCTCTCTCTCTCTCTCTCTCTCTCTCAAATCAATAAATAAAAATTAAAAAGCAAAAAGCAAAAATCCCCAACAGAAAAGTAGTAAACCAGTAAAATAAGCCAGGTTGAAGGGAAAGAACCTATAATTTGAAGAAAATGAACACCAGCTTCTAAAGATTTAAATAGAACTAGTTAGTTAATAAATGCCCTTTCATATTTTACAGATTAGTCATATATAAATACATTAGAAAAAAAATTAAGATAACTGCACGTTTTCATCTAGATTTTTAAATTTCTGATGGCTTATAAGGAGAACTGAAATTGTTTTCCTAGTCAGGTGGAAAAGGGAAAAATGGAACAGGAGATAGTGAAGGCAGTTAATGTATATTTTGTCTGTACATATTTTGAAACAAAATCTGAGGGTTTCCTAACTTTTTACATAATGATTTTCGGTGCATCACAGCCAAGTCAGTTATCAAAAAAAAAAAAAAGATAGGCTAGGCCTTGGAGAAATATAGTCATGGCCAATTAGAACTGATGCAAAAATAGAAAATGCAGTCCACATCAATGATAGAGTACTTCTTCCAGGCAGTAAAGCTCTCTGCCATCAGACTATCAGCTCATCATGGATATTTTTCTGGCCAGTGTAAGGAGGGCTGGTGCAAATGTGATCAGCCAGGAAGCTTTTGTGGTGCATGTCTCTAAAAATGGCAATGACTGGATTTCGTGCAGAGAGGAAGTTTCAATTTATCTCTCATTTGAAATCATTGTGAAGCTGGGAGGAATCTGATAGATTTTCCAGTCCTTCTCTCTGCTTCTCCAATCATGTGTTTTAGAAACCCATTTCTGGGAAAGGGGTCCTGAAATTGCCTTGGAAATGCAGAAAAGCCATGCCAGGTCTAACCTGACCTTCAGGATGGGTGAAGTGGCTTTCACACATGACACATCAGTGGTGTCTTGGGGCTTGTCAGCCAAAGAGTTATTATTCTCTGTGATGTGAAACCATCCCTTTCTCTTTTAAGCACATATACATAGCTACCTCTTTACTCTTTTCTTTAACTAAGGCTGGAAAATTCCATAGGCCTGAGCTGGCTAAGTGCCTGCTAAGTGTCTGGCCAGCTTGTATCCTGAAACACCTCAAGTCTGAAAACAGTGCCCATTTACAAGAACTCCAGACTGAGGGGGTTTTGTGTGGGATAAAAATTTTTAATTATGAAAAATTTAAGAAAACATCCAAATTGAAACTGCAGATTGCAAGCCTCTATTGCTTTCTTTTAGCCAAAATTCTCAAAGGGGATTGGTGTGTTCTTGTTATTCTGTGAAGACTTCTGCACCTGGCTAAGTTTGCCAGTCTATCAGATGCTCGTCCTTCCTCCACCATGTCAATATCCATGTTGGGAACCCATCTGACCCCAGGATTCCACCATTCCTCAACCTGCAACAATGCCTGAGAAGAAAAATGGCTTACCAAAGATGTCCACAGCTTAATCCCTGGAACCTGTGGCTATGTTACATAACATGGCAAGGGGGACTTTGCAAGGGTGACTGAGGTACAAAATTTGAGATGGGGAGATTATCCAGGTGGGACCAACGCAATTAGAAGGGTCAATCTATGAAGTAAGGGAGAGAGGCAGAAGAATCAGCATTGGAGAAGGAGACGTGATGGCAGCAGCAGTGTTGGTATGGCGTCATGTGAGAAAGCCTGAACCAGCCTTTGGCGAGTTAAAGATGGAATGGACCATGAGTCAAGGAATGTGGGCAGCCTTTGGAAACTGAAAAAGGCAAGGGAACAGATTCTCCCCTAGAGCTTCTGGAGGGACTGAATCTTTGTGGACACCTTGGCATTATAGCCCAGTGAACCCCATTTAGGACTTCCAACCTCCAGAGCTGTGAGATACCTTATTTTCAGACCCTAAGACATACCTAGGTTTTAGAGGAAAAATAGGGGGAAAATTTTTGAAGCAAAAAATGTGGTAAAATATTTAATAACATAAATAACATAATATTTTACCAATGTAAATGTAAACAGAACTCAAAAGCAGCATTAACAACCATCATTCCTCCTAAATGGGGTGTGTCTTATAACCCGAAAAATACGGTAATACATTTGCGTTGTTTTGAAGCGCTAAGGTTGTGGCAATTTGTTACAGAAGCCACAGGATACTAATAGGTCATGCATCTAGTCCAAGTCTCGGCAGGACTACTGGCTAAACCTCGTCATCCTGGCCACTCTGCTTCCTCTGAGTTGTCTAAGCAGATACCTCTTCAGTCCACAATCCCACCAAGCTGAGCTCAAGGTATTATGTAAGGTCATTGTTAGAACAGAATAGCTCTCCTCAAGACCAGTGGGCTGCTGGCCGAAAAACCAAGGCATAAGGTTAGATACAAGGTAGGGGATCAAGACAAGGACACAGAGACTGGGATGCTGACACAAGGGGACAAGGAAAAAGATAAAACCCAGTGACTAGAAATGAATTTTAAAGACAGAGCAGAACCAATGTCCTATAGGACTTGAGGCCCAGAACCTGAGCTCTGAATGAATGAGAGTCTTTTGATGTCCCCTGTATAGACCCAGGCTTGCTTCTGGACCTGATGCGATGCTGAGCTAGCTATGGACATCAGAGTAGCCCCAACTACATTCAGAGACAGGAGGGAAGGAGGCAGGGACAGGGAGCCGGGCTTCATTTACACAGCTGAATGATTCTGCCAGACCATTTCATCTGGAAGGTGCAAACAGAGGTCAAGTTCCTCTGCAAGCAGTCATGTTGGTCACCAGTAGTGGGGGAGCAATTCTCCCCCACCATTTGGGGGGCAGGTTAGCAGAGAGAGCCTTCTATGCCCCATAAGCAATGGAGCATGACGTAAACACTCTGCTGGACAGAAGGCATGCTATTGGCCCCTGTGAGCTTTTAAATAACAATTTAGTTCATTTTTTGCAAGAGTTGATTCAGAGTGCTGGTGAACTTATTTCTCAGTGGTAAATTAGGCACCTTAGAAGGCGGTATTCCCTCCTTCGGGTCTCTGGGAAACCATTTAATGCAGCGAAGCATTAGGAACTTGTTAACCTATGAGAATAAACTGGTTATGCCAACAGCACTCATCCCCGCACACTCTGAATACTGACTGCAGGTCCTGCAAGGCATAAAGCTGGCAGTTTCTCAAGTGGGAAAACTCAACTAACATAAAAGGCATGGAGAGAAATGTATATGTTGTTATTTTTGGAAAGCACTAGCCCACTAAAAAAAAAGTCATAAAAACAATTCCATGAACATGATCCCAGGGACCTCTGCAGGGCTTTTTTTTTTTTTTTTCCATACAGTTATTCAAAGAGCAAAGAGAGGAAGAACGGCCAATTGCAAACAGTTCTCAAAATCTTTAGGCTTACTTTGGCAAGGAAAAATCTATACTGATCATGCCCACATTTCTCAGTTAACAACCCCACCCCTTCTTTTAAAAATTTTTTTGCCCCCACCTCCTACTTTCCCACTAAAAGACCTAAGTTTGTTCTGAAATAAACACTATTTCCCAATAGAAACTGATCATCACCAAAACCATACAAAAAGAGCTTCCTCCACCTGCTTTACTGTGGAATCTGGTCAAGGAGCTATTACTTCTTTACCTAATTACTCCAAAGGAACCGAGACACCTGCAGTTCATTACCTGTTCTGTCATTTAGTAAATATGGATGACCTACAGTCTGCCTCACATGAAACCATGGCTGTTTCCCCACTTAAGAGAACAGAGGTGACAACGATGTGGTCTGTGTTTAATCATGATATGTAACAACATGCAGGGCCACAGGTGTAACAGCATTTTTAACTTTTCATAAGTGTGGGGCTATAAAAATACAAGCTCCTGTCATCGTCTAAAAAACATTTCCTACAAAGGCATTCCCCGGCCTCCTGACTGAAACACTTCAAATAAAGATGTTCTGTCTCAGAGGCTGGGAAGAACACTTGACTTCTTAGTTAAATCTCACCCAGTAAAATGTTTCAGTCATTAGGGAAAAGCAACATGATAGGAAAGCTTAAGTACAAGAATATCTTCAAGCATCTCTCGGCAGCTCCAAACATACACAACTCGACATAAGCTGTCAGGAAAGGCAAAAATACAGCTTCCTGTGAACAATAAACTCAATGGGCAATAAAAATAAGGTGCAGAAGAACTGTAGGAAATCATTAATAGCAAATTTAGGCCTGATCATGTAAAGTTCTGTACAGACAACAATAGGTAAACCACATGTCACTGGAACAGCTGGGCGTAACTTCTGCAGTATTGACTACGCTGGACACCCATATGCACTATTCCTAATAGAACTTATCCTGCTGCCACAAAACCGGAAGAGTCAAATATAAAAGTACATTAATTTCTTAGGAGACCTTTAAGCTTTAAAATTTTTCCAGTTGGTAGGCTCAGTTAGTTTTTCAGTTGCTTGGCTCACCTGGCTGAAGTGCCACCCTGTACACTGAAAAGTTGTGGGTTCGATCCTGGTTGTGGCATATATCTGGGTTTCAGGTTCAATCCCCAGTCTGGGCACATATGGTAGGCAACCCATCAGCATTTCTCTCTCACATTGATGTTTTTCTCATGCTCTTCTCCTACCCCTTGCCTTCCTATCTCTAAATAGCAATGAAAAAAAAAATGTCCTCAGGTGAGAATTTTAAAAAATATGTATTTCCAAAATAGACCTTTAAAAAGACATTTGTCCCTGCCTGGTGTAGCTCAGTGGATTGAGTGCCAGCCTGCAAACCAAAGGGTCACTGGTTTGATTCCCAGTCAGGGCACATGCCTGGGTTGCGGGCCAGGTCCCCAGTAGGGGGTGCGTGAGAGGCAACCACACATTGATGCTTCTCTCCCTCTCTTTCTCCTTCCCCTCTCTAAAAATAAAAAAAAATAAAATCTTTAAAAAAGAGAGCATTTGAATTTTAATATTCATGTGATTTTTGAAAGTAAGGATTAATGAGTGAAAGAGTTGACAAAATTTTGAAAGGGAAAGGAAAGAGCATTAAAGTTCTGCTTTTCCATATAGACCCCAACTCTCCTCTATCCACCCTTTGCACAAACCACACTGTATAGACTCCCAGAAAGGTGACTGCTTCTGCCAGAGGCCACACACACAAGCTCCCCAGATTGGAGAACCTTCACCCTGGGCTTGGGACTAGGTAGTCCTCCCTACTAAAGGACTAGCTTACCCTCATCAGGTGAGTCTAAAGGTGAGAATTGCCAAGGACACAGAGCCCTAGCTCAATTCACATCCCCATGGGTTCTTCATCATGACCAAGTCCGAATGGAAATGGATATTACCAAGAACGTGATGGAGGTGGAGAGGGGTCTGCCAGCTTCCTTGTTCCAGGAAGGGTATGATTCCTGGCTCAGCTATGTAGCTCACCCTTTGGGGCATGATTTGGAGCAAGGAAATAAAATTTAAAAGCAAGAATACCTGCTTCCCTTCTGCCAAATTACTTTTGCCTGTTGACTTGTAACATCTAAAAGGATTTCTTGCCCACCATAAAGCCTGGGAATAATAATGAGAGCCATTGGCCATCCAGTGCTTTCGATGTGCCAAGCCCTCCTCTAAGTGTTTCACATGCAACAACTCCTTTAAGTCTGTCAACAAGCTCACAAGAGGGTTATCAAGGCACAAGACTACAAATGGCCCAAGGTCACCCAGCTAGTAAGTAGATAAGCTGAACTTTGACCCTGGGCTGTGTGATCCCAGATCCCACTCCGAAGCACTCCACACTCTGCTCTAACAAGGACAAACTTCCAGGCAAATTCCAGCAAAATGAGACTGTCCTTTTGCTCTGCTTACTGCTGTGGGAGTCTCCAGGGTGGGGCCCTGCAAGAATCAACAAGGCATCTGGCTCTAGGTTGACATAAACCACAGGCCACTGTTACCCATGAACCCCTCCTGCACTCCTGACAAAGGAAGGCTAAAGGAAAACAAGATCTAAATCCCAAAAAGATATGTATCATAAAATTACCGTTAGCACTTACAGAAAAAGGGAAACAGCTCTAGCTACTTTTCCCTCCTGTGGTTTCTGGCCTTCCTTTCTGTATTTTTTTAAAAACACTAATAGTTTTTCAACATGCCTTACTGACAATTCTGTACCTCAGAAAAAAGCAAAACCAGGTAGTTGATCCAGGTAGGTGGATTCCTTTGAATTCAAACAAGCAAGAGGGGGTCCTGGGGTGGAGCCCTGGGGATGTGGGAAGGGAGTAAGCACTTTGTAGGGTTCTCATAGGTCAAGTAAAGATAACTACACGTGTACACTACATGCGAATTTCTCAGTGTTAGACCTACAATTTACTTCCCCCGTTGCTATTTTTTAAAAGTCCACCGTAATCAAATGTGAGAAATGCACTGGCTTAACACAGTTCATTAGCAATTGCCTATTGAACACTGTTGAACACAGAAAAATTCACAATAAAAGAGTTCAGGGCGCAGGGATGCGGTAACTAATTGAAAGTAGAAAGCAGACCCACTAGCCCCCTGCTGTGCTTCTTATCTTCCATTCTCTGCTTCCATCTAATCTGGATTCTTAGCTTGTGAGTCCCTTAAACACAGTAAACATCCTATTCAGCTTCTTCAGGTACTGGTGGAGGAGGCTAGTCGGCCCTTTCTCCCACTGCTCAAACCCTGGCAGTAGAGCTGCTCACGGGTGACCTAACTTATCATCACCACTCTAACTAGAAGTTCGGGGTAGGCCTCCAGACCATTCCTCCACACCCTTTCTCCCACTTCCCTAATCACCCTCAATGGTGTAAACTTCTTCAATCAGCTAATCTCGTAATCTCTTTGTCCTCTCAACCCTTCCTCCCCCTCCTGATCCCACTTGGAACTTCTCTGCCCTCAAGAACATTGTGTCTTTTGCCAAAACACAATGCAATTACATTGCTCAGCGGTTTCCTAGAATGTTCTCTCCACCACCTTGCTTAAATGAAACCTGGCTTTGCCCTGACAACCCTCTCAAGTTGAGTTGGCTGTGTTTCTTTTCCCTTCCCGTAGCACCAAACATGCTTTTCCTCCAGTTCAGCAACGCTGAGAAACCTCAAAGCCATCTTGACTCCACCTCCTCTGTTCTCGCTCTTCCTCCCACTTCTTCCTTCCCCCCTTTTCCTCCCCCTTCAAGAGTTAGCAAATGCTGTTGATTTTATCACTGAAACAGCTCTCACACTTTCCCCCTTATCGCCATTCTCAGTGCCTCAGTTAAAGCATCCGTTATCTCTCTCTCTCTCTCTCTCTGGAACTGTGTACTTTAACTAGTTACCCAGGCTCTAGTCACCCAGCATCCAATCCATCCTACATATTTGTTGCTACTGCATTTCCCACTGAGTACCTATTCCATTCCAGGTATTTGGTAAAAAACTGGGAATAGAGATGGATACACAGCTTGACTTTTTCACTCATATCTAGAATGAGTAAAAAATATTGCCCCCCTCCCCATTATATTCTGACAGACCCTTCCAGAATACTTTTTCCCCACCAGTCCACTTTTCTTTAACCTTCATGCTTCACTTATATTATATCAGGCACTTTCCATACATTACCTTCTTTAATCCTCGTAAGAACTCCTCAGGTAGGTACAACTATTTACCTCCATTTCATAATGCAAGCTGGTAACAGAGGTCAGATTCAACCTCATGTCTGACTCTTGAGCCTGTGCTCTGTGTCCCACAGTTTAAGTAGGACATTGAGACTTTGGAAGAAGAGTCAAAACAGGATGACCATGATAGTGAAGAATTTTGAAACCAAGTAATGTGAAAAATAAAGGAAAGGGCTCTTTTGGCTTTGTAAAGAGTAAATTTAAAAATGACATGGTGGCTGACTCCAAATATTTGAAGGGTTGTCATGTAAAAGAGGAAGCAAACATATTCTGTGTAGCTGCAAACAGCAGAGCTAAGAGCCTAACCCATGGTGGAACTTAAGAGTAAATTTCAGCTGAAGAACCTTTTCTAACATAGCCCTCTAACAGGCAGGGGATGTTTCCCTGGCCAAATAGCTTAACTGGTGAGAGAACTGCCCTGCTAACCCAAGGTTGTAGGTTCAATTCCCCAGTCAGGGTACTAGAAGAATCAACTAATGAATGTGTCAATAAATGGAACACAAATTTGATGTTTCTCTAAAATCAATAAATAAACATTTAAAAAATAAAAGGCAGGGAGTGTTTAAAGACAATCATTTTTTTCAGGGGTACATATAAGGGACATTCCTGCCCTGAGTGGGCAAGTGGTCTAGATTCTGTGGGCATCCAGCTCACCAGTTTTTAAAAATACCGAAGCCTGGCCCCACCCCAGACTTATCGAAACAGAATCTTGGGGGTGAAGACCGTTGTTGCAAGAATTACAAACAAGGAAATAGTCTGTAAGAAGGTTCACTCAAATCCTCGAAAATAAGAAATACAAATGGCAGCCCTGGCTCCTGTGGCTCTGGATTGAGCACTGGCCTTCGAACTGAGAGGTTGCTGGTTTGATTCCTGGTCAGGGCACAACCCTGGGTTATGTTCCCGTCGGGGCACAGGCCTGGGATGTAGGCCAGGTCCCCAGTTGGGGGCGTGTGAGAGGCAATTGATAGGTGTGCCTCTCGAACATCCATGTTCCTCTCCCCCTCGTTCTCTCTCCCTTCCCCTCTCTAAAAATAAAATCTTAAAAAAAAAGAAATATAAATGGCTAATCAACATACAAAAAAACTAACTTCAAAAGGTCTCAAAAATGCAAATTAGAACCTTGATGTACCATTTATTTCCTATCACATTGCACAAATTAAAAAATATTAATACCCAGGCCCTGGATTGTCCCCATACCAAGGCTTCAGGTTCCATCCCTGGTCAGGGCACACACAAGAAACAACCAATGAATGCATGAATTAAGTGGACCAACAAAATCTATGTCTCTCTCTCCTTCCCGTCCTCTCTTTCTAAGATCAATAAAGTAAAACTATCAAACAATAAAGGATGATTACCTATGGTACACCTGTAGTGAAATTTTGGCAGTCATTAAACATGATTATGTAGATTTATTATTGATTGCTGTGAAGAAATATCTAGAAGATATTGCTAAGTGAAAAAACTATTTTAAAGATTACATGATACATTTATTCAATCCGTGTTTTCATATATATACACACACATACACAAAGGAGACAGAGAGAAGAGTTTTGACATATATACGTTAGAATACTGAATTCCCTCTGAGTGATGAGATGCTGGTGATTCTTTTGTTTTTTAACCCTTCTACAACACACATGTATTTATCACGTAATAAAACAATTCCTTGCCCAGGTAGCTCAGTTGGTTAAGAGCATCATCCAGATTCGCCAAGGTTGCAGGTTCACCAGGTGCTCAGGACACATACAAGAATCAACCAATGAATGCATAAATAAGTGCAACAAATTGATGTTTCTTTCTCTCTCTTTCCCACCCCTCCCTCCCTCCTTTTCAAATCAAGACATAAAAATAAAAAATAATAAACATTCCAAAACGAAGGTTTACTGATGATTAGGAAAAGAATCAACCCAGAGAATTTAACATGCTCATCTTAGAAAACAAATTCTACTATTTGGTGCTTCAAAGAAGGTTCAGTGGGGAGGCCTCTCTGGTTTCACAGCAAACTCCACACTGGGCTTTTTGGACAGATCCTCCAGGAGCCGCTTGCCCCAGGCCCTAGTACCCTGGAAAAGCCCACAGGGTAGTGAGACAATTTCATGTTTAGGAGCCAACGCTCCGGGTAACCCTCCTGACTCTCCGTTCATTCAGATGCAAGCTAAGTCTCTGAATTGGAAATGCTTGGTCAACAAGCCCATTGAAACTGGCTTTATTCCAGTGTCAGTTGTTTTGTCCTATATTAAGTACTTTCCACAAATTCCCTAGGGGAAGAGGGAGCAGGGGAGCTCCCTGATTCCTTTTCAGGCCTTCCCTAAATTCCAACCTAACAAACATTCCATGCAAAGATAGTGTGTGCCAGGCTGGGGGAGTCAGCAACTGCAGAATCTCTGCAGCCCCTCTCAGCTTTAGGGGAGTTTTTCCTCTACTGGAGTCGTATGAAATCTGGCTGGTGCCAGCCAGGAGACACTGCACACATTACACTGCCTCACGGGGCTACAACCCGTAATATCTAGCAACTCTTTCCTGATCCTCTGGCACACAAGGAATTGAGGGTAAATTCAGCAGCAACAAGCAAACAGTATTTAAACACCTACTAGTGACTTTCCCAGGCACAATGACTCCTCTTAAGGAGAGCCAGAATACAATAGGTTTACCAACTGCCTTTGTTCCCCCAGACACAAATAGCTATATCCTGAATTATAACAAAAACAGCGTTAAAACTCTGCATTTAAAAGATGTATATATGTAAACACTTCTCAGTTAACCACATACATTCTCAGGTTATAATATTCCTCCCCAGGCTGCTCTTTAGAAATCTCTGCCAAAGTTCAATTCTGTAATTACCCATTTCCCTGGGTTAACACTGACCTTCACAAAAATGCCAAACTTACAGGAAAATGCAACAATCAAACAGTCTCTATGTGCTTCATTATGTAGTTAACGGATCCAGATTTGTGAAAGTACTAATAACTGAATGAAGGTCTTGAATACACAACTACATGCTATGTATAGCCTGCACCTTCTGAATTTTTCAAACGGACCAAAACAGAATGATGTTAGAGACATACCAACAAGGATATAATTGTAAAAAGAAAACACCCAAACAGGAAGTACTGTATATTTGTTCAGCTTGGTGGGTTTTCAAAGGTGTAGGGAGAGGTACCACCAGTGGAAAGTTTGAACTGCTGTGGGAATGACTCCATACTTAAATCCAGTGAATATGTGACTCCTTATTGAAGCCCTAATAACATGAGTGCCATGAGTTTAAAGCAGCAAGTGTGTGTACATTCAACTTCAGAGGGCCTTAATAAACACTTTAGGGCTTAAATTAAAAAAAAAAAAATCAGAAGTTATGGCAGCAGCTGCAATGAGATCCACTGGTTCTACAGCCACTGTTGCTTTGCTAACTTTGGTTATACCAGCTCTTTTTGTCAGAAAAGCAGGGGCCAAGAAACACAGCCATTTAGGAGAGTACATTCCATTTAAAACTGTTTGCTTATTTCTTAACCAACTGAACTGCTTTAAAATAGAATTCACTAGGTGCTATGAATAACCTAAAAGTGACTTGTGTATATATTCTGGGTGTTCTATTGACAAACACATGCACACAGACAGACCCAACTCAGGATGGAACTCATAAAAACAAATGGGAGAAAAAGTCATCCACATCCACCTGTAACTATAGGCATCTAGCATTGTGTCTTGCACAACAGAGGTTCAATAGATATTGGTTGATTGAGATGCCTAGAATCTGTTCTCCCCCACCTCCCAAATCTCAATGTGGATCACATACCTGTGTGCCTTGCATGGTAAAAATCTGTGCCCTGGGTTTCAAGTAAGCTAGGCTGGCACAGTCTCCTAAAAGATTCTCCTCCCACTAACAGTTTTTCCAGCTTTGCCACAGAGTCAATGGTTAGGAAGGGGCAGCTGCACCTGTGCTACACAAAATTCTTTCCAAAACCTGAGCAAGAATGCTAAGGTTAACTTTTTGCTACTGAGGGTGATAGGTCAAATCCCACTGACGTCTGCAGAGCCCCATTTATTCTCTTGAGACCATCTGTCCACTTCACAGGCTCCCTTCACACGATGTGGTAAAAGCCAGCCACCCATGCTCAAGCAAGGTTTTCTTTCTTCCTGAATTTAGGAAAGCATTTTCTGGGTTAGGCAGACTGAATCACTTGTTAACAATTACAGAAGAGAGAGCCCTGGTATAAATGCCCTGCACACAGCTTGCCTTCCTCTCTTAACTGGCTGATGACAATGAAGGTTCTAATCTGATCCAAAAGGACCTCATTCTAAAATTGGTGCGACACACAATAAGCCAAGTCCATTTAAAACATTAAAGGTCTGGGTTTTGCTCTGCTAAACAGCAGGATTAAGCTTCCAAGGGTTCAGCCACCGATAGAGAGACTTCTTCAAAGTCACTTGGCTTTGCACAGTTGTAGCTATTAGGGATCTGATCTTCATCTCCAAGGTATATATTTTACCTTTGATCCTCCTCCAGAACTCCCACTAATGTCAACTTTCTCCACTGTTGGGATCAGGGCCCTGGCCTCCCTTTAATGTTAGTTTTATCGCAGATTCTTCAAGATCAACAGAAAAAAGGAAAATCTGTTAAGTTCCCTTCCGATAACTTGTTTTAACAAAAAAAGCCCACTCTTAAATTATTAAATTTAAACACAGCAGACGAAACACTGTAAGGCTGTGTAGAGACAAAAAAACGAACCACCAAAAACAAAACAAAAAGCCAAAGTAACAAAACAAACAACTAGTTAACTAGACTGACTGCTTATTTAGGGTTTGCTCGCTAGTCCAGAAAATTAGTAACGAGTTTCTAGCAAACAGGAAAAGAGGCGAATGTCCCTTAGCACCCATCCCCTTTCTCCAGAGTCAGACAATCCGGATGAGGCGGAGGGTGTGATGGGAGGGTTCCCAAGGGGTCAGCACGCTTTCAAATCCCCATCCCCCATCCCTAGGTGGTGGGGCTCTCACCCCAGGTTCTCCATCCTTGGACTGGCACATCCCATCTTCTCCCAAATCCCCACAGCCCCCCCACCTTCTTGCCTCTGGAGCGCTCCTGGGTCCCAGCAGATACCCTCACCCCGAGTCGGTCAAACCCGCGCCCACTCGCCCGGGAACCCCGTTGTTTCCCATCCCCTCACTCCGTGGCAGCAGCAGCAGCAGCAGCACCTCTTCAACACCCATCACCACCCTCTTTCTCCCCAGTAGCAGGAGGAAGTCGCTCTGCTTCCTCTGTTCTCACCGCCCGCCGAAGCTTGGGCGCCCAGTGCTTTTTGGGTGGGGTTCTTTCTTGTATACACTGTGTGTGTGCGCGCGCGAGTGTGTAAGTGCAAAACGCTCAACGCATCCTTCCGCCTAAGCTGCCTCAGGTGCGGGCATGAGGGAGTCGGGATCTATTCGCGCCTGGTCCCTGGTTCTTTGTGGCGAGTCTAGGACCACGCGGGGTCCGCTCCGCATCTCATACCTCGGGCCCGGGCCCGGGTTCCGAGCCCCCAGTGGCCCGCCAACGTCCAGCCGGGCTCATGCCCTCGCCGCGCCCGGCAGCCGCAGCGCTGTCAGCGGGCGCCCAAGACTCGGACCGCGGCCAGCGGTGGCTGGTGCGCAAACTTACTGAACCAGAGACGGAGAGCGCGGGCGCACCAGGGAGCCGCCCGGAGCGCCCTCTCGGCTCGGCCCCCGCGCGCAGGAAGCTACCCCACTGCTCTCGCCTGGAGCGCGTCCCCCGAGACGCCCCGTACCCCGGCCACTCACCAACACTACCGAGCCCCGGACGGCCTCCGACACGCTCTGCCGGAGCTCAGCCGCTGTGCCGGGCTTGCTGAGCCGCTTGGTGAATTTGCGCACTTCAGCCATGGCCGCGGGTGCAGGTTTCGGCGGACGTGCTCAGTGCCCCGGGCCGGGCCGGCCGCAGCGACTGCTGCTCCCTCTGTTTACCCGCCAGCCGGCCGGCCACATCGCAGCGCGGCGCCCGCCGCCCCTCCCTCCCGCGGCTCCTCCCTCGTCTCCTCCTTCCCTCCGCGCCTGCTTGCTCGCTGTCTTGCCCCAAGGCGACTGCAGCCGCTCCCTCCCCTAGAAAAATCAAGCCCTGCGCGCGCTACCCGCCAAGGAGGAGGGCGTGTCTGGGAGAAAGGGTGTGTGGAGGCGAGGGTGGAGGGGGTAGATGGGGGGGCGAGGTCACGAGGTAAGAGGGGGAAGCGGCAACAGCTCCGGCTCCGCCCGCTCCTGATGTTGCTGGTGCTGCGCACCCGGGAGGGGACGTCTGACTGCTGCTTTTTTCGCCCGTGTGGTGGTGGTAATGGTGGGGGGAGAGAGACAGAGGTTGAGGGGTGTAACCAAGTGTCTCCAAGTGTGGGGCGTGCGCTACCCCAGTGCTTCTTTGCCGCTTTAGAGGCTGCAATGCCCGCCGAAGGGCTGGGGACCTTTGTGTCCCCCCACACCCCGAAAGCTCCCGGGTCGCAGGCTGTTAGGGGATGGGAAACAGCGTGGAGCGGGTGCCTATTGTCTGCTCCGCCGGGGAGGGGTCGCACCCCTGTGGAAGGAGGGAGAGCAGTTTTCTGGCACGAGCGAGCGGCTAGCCTGGGTCCTCTCCCCGCCCGCGGCTATTTTCTTACCCAGTCCGCCCTCCTTCACGAAGGCCACCCCTGGAGGGAGCAGGCTGTGAGAAGTGGGAACTTGCTATGGCAGTACCCCACCAACATCACCACCGGGCCGGGAGACCTGGTGGTGGAGCCTGAGCCTGTGGCAAGTTGTCTAGCTCAGTAGTGACTGTACACCGGGGGTGTAGTGGGGTTGTCATTGGGAAGGCCTGATCTCCAGAGGACTTATCAGCCTTCTAGAAGCTTTTCTATGTGTCCTACCATTACCTCTCCATTTCCTACTACTTTCATTATCCTCTTCACCTTCCAAACATTGTTTTCGAAGAATCAAAGAACATTCCCTAACTAGATGTAAGACAAACATACTTAAGGCAGAAATAAGAATCTTGAAGTACTAGTGCCCCTGCAAAATCTCCCCAAGTGCAAAGTGAGAGAGGCTCTACTGGTGCTAGCAATTTCTGTCCGGTTACTTCATTTGTCCAGAGGTTCAAAATGGCCCATAATTTCTGGGGAGCCATGTAGTCCTTCTAAGAGAATTCCTACCACTGCCAGAGGGCACTTTTCCCAACTTCAAAGACCAAGCAGTCACACCTACATAAGGAACTTTGTTGTGGAAAAAAGGGCATGGTTGATGGTTTCTGGTAACACAGCAAAGGCCAAGTCTCTTAGCAGCAAGTCTATTTGAGCAGCCATCATATTAGTCTGGATGAAGCACAGATGGAGGATCCTGGAGGGCCTGGGAACTGGAAGTCCTCTAAAAGTAGAGAGACCTTGTATCACCAGTCTGCTTTGCACACTGTATGTGTGTGTGAGAGATTTGTTATTTGTTGTTGTTTTTTATGTTAGAGGGAGGGACAGAAACATCAATTCGTTGTTCCACTTATTTATGCATTCATTGGTTCTTTATTGATTTCAGAGAGAGAGTGAAACATTGATTTGTTGTTCCACTTATCTACACATTCACTGGTTGCCCCACTGGAGATCAAATCTGCAACCCTGGCACATTGGGATGATGCTTCAACCAATCCAGTACCCATCCAGGGCCATTGGTTGCTTCTTGTATGTGCCCTGCCAGGGGATCAAATCCAGCAACCTTTGCATTTCCAGACAGTGCTCTACCCAACCAAGCTGCTTGACCAGGACTAATTTGTTCATTGTTGAATGAAGGTGGATCAGCATGAATTCATGCCCTCTATACCTTGAATGTCTGTCTGTATAGCCCACACTGTTGGTTACCTCCACAGTAGCTACACTTTTCCCTTGCTATCAGAGCCCAGATATGCTTCAGGTATAGAACAGAGCCACAGGCCTTAAGGAAAGCAGGCCCAGGTCCAGGTGATAAATTATGACTGGTTTAAAACAAATTATGATAATCTTCCCCTGTTTACTAGTGAGATGGTCTTGACTCCCACTCAGTTTGGGCCAATGGAATGGAAAAATGAAGCGTGAGAGGAGGGCTCTTGAGAAAGTTTTTCCACCTTTATAAAAATGGATGGGCAGGGAAACATCTGCTCCCCCTTTCGTCCTGAGAGGGGTATTTTCTTGTGATGCATCTACTCTTGGCAGCCATTATGCAAACACAAGGGAAGGCCAAAATCATTGCTGAGAAGCCATTGCAGAATCTTTACAGCACTGAACTGTTGAACCTACCCTAGAATTGCCTGCAGCTGAGTTCCTTTTTATTTTTATTTTTAAGAGGTTTTATGTATTTTTTTAGAGAGACAGGAAGGGATGAAAAAAGAAAGAAACTTCCATCCAACCTGGCTTACAACATAGGCATGTGCCCTGACCAGGAATTGAACCAGAGTCCCTTTGGTTTACAGACCAGTGCTCAACCTCCTGAACCACACCAGCCAGGACCTCACTTCCTTTTTATGGGGTACAAGTAAACCCTTTCAGTTTATGCAACTTTTAGTTGCATATTCTCTTACTTTCAGCCAAAATCATCCTTACTTGTACAGACTCTATTGTAGCCATTGAAAATACGCAGAGTTGAACAAGTCAGACAAGGTCCCTCTTCTGGTGGATCTTACATTCTAGTGCAACCAAATTAACATGTTTAAGACAGATAGATGCCATGTAGAGAATTAAGGTGATATGGTAGCGCAAGCAACTGGACTTGGGGACCTAATTTAAAAGAGAGGGTCAAGGAAGGCCTCTTTGAGGAGGTGAAAATTGAGCTGTCTTGAAAGGAAAGGAGAAGCCAGCAGAAATCAGGAAGTGGAGCACTCCAGGAGGAAGGAATGACAGATATAAAGGCCTGGGAATGGGAGCCAACTTAATGTGTTCAAAGCCAGAAAAAAAGGCCAGTGTGGATGGAGTATGGAAGGAAGAGGAGTGATACGAAGTGCTCATAGAGTTGGAGAAGTGGGCAATTTCTGCAGAGCCTTGTGAACCACTGGAAGCATATGTCACAGTGATGGTGTGCAAACACTATCTGGTCATTGCGCAGGCTCCGTGCTCATTCCTGAGACTGTTGGTTTCACTTTTTCACTTTAGGTCTTCTGTTTAATTATATAGACATTGAGCTATGCACTGAGGGAGGATGCAGGATGAATTAATGATACTGTCCATCCCCTTCAGGAAGAAAAATGAATGTCAACTAAAGGATATATTTTCGATTCAAGATAGTCTGTGATAAGGACCATACTTAAGGCAGAGAGGCAGGTGAGATCACATCCAATTAGGGTCTATGGAAAGCTTCCTGAAGGGAGGGAGTATTTGAGCTGGATCTTGAGGATGAATAGGATTTGGACATGACTAGGTACATATAGTAAAGGAAAATTGTAGGAGCACACAATAGTACAGCTTCCAATAGAGCATTTTGTTGGATGATTTCTTATCCACATTTGTTAAATATCTGATCTTATCACAAATTTACCTGTCATGTTAACACTATCCTAATTGAAGCTGAGATTCAAGTATTAGAAATGCTGTCAAGCTCTTTCACCTAGAAGTTCCACCTCTATGAATCAATGCCAAATAAAAACTCTCATATATGGCCCTGGCTGGCATGACTCAGTGGAT
This sequence comes from Anoura caudifer, assembly GCA_004027475.1. Lineage (NCBI taxonomy): Eukaryota > Metazoa > Chordata > Mammalia > Chiroptera > Phyllostomidae > Anoura > Anoura caudifer. The sequence continues at coordinate 200,402 of PVKU01002665.1, forward strand.
TGAGAGCTGGCCTGCAAACCAAAGAGTGGCTGTTTGATTCCCAGTCAGGGCATATGCCTGGGTTTCAGGCCAGGTCCCCAGTAGGGGGCATATGAGAGGCAACCACCCATTGATATTTCTCTCTTTCTTTCTCCCTTCCCCTCTCTAAAAATAAATAAAATCTTTTTAAAAACCTCTCACGTATGAACTGAGATGCTTGCAAAATTACACTCACCATATTAATGAAATAGCAGAGTATTAGAAACACCCTTACTGCCTGTCTGTAGGGGACTCCTTTATCCTCAATCCCTAGACCAATGCCTGGTACATAGTAGGTGCTCAGAAAATTTTTGTGGAGTGAATGAATGAATAAATGAACATACATTATTAATTCATTCTAAGGAATTCTCTACAGCTGTTAAAAAGAATGAGGTATATATGTATGTACTTACATGAGAAAAGCTCCAATAGAAATATAATGTGAGCCACATATACTGTAATTTTATATTTATTAGTAGCCATGTAAAAATTCAGTAAAAAGAAATCAGTGAGCCTTGGCTGCTGTGGCTCAGTGGATTGAGCACTGGCTCGTGAACCAAAGGGTCGCTGGTTCGATGCCCAGTCTAGGACATGTGCCTGGGTTTCAGGCCAGATCCCCAGTTGGGGGCATGTGAGAGGCAACCACACACTGATGTTTATCTCCCTCTTTTTCTCCCTTCTCCTCTCTGTAGAAATGAATAAATAAAATTTGTATTTTTTAAAAAAGTGAAATTAATTTTAATAGTATATTTTGTTTCACCCAATAGACCAAAAATACTATCATTTCAACATGAAATCAATATAAAAATTATTAGTGAAGATTTTAAAACTTTTCTATAGTAAGTCTTCAAAATTATTCAGATGCCAAATAGTCATCAGAAATCCATGATCTGTATTTAGATTTCATTATATTGGTTGAAAGATTACATTATTCACATATCTAACTTGTTTAAGTTTACTTGTATCACATATCAGTTTTTATATTTAAAATAAATTAATTAAAATTACAATTTCAGTTGCTCAAGCCACATTTCACATGCTCAATAGCCATTTGTGGCTAGTGGCTATTGGACAGGGCAGGCCCAAAACAAAAGACCCAGCACCTAAGGGCCACTCAGTGATTAATTACAATATACAAATTTATTGTGTGAGGCTTTTCCAAATAGAATATATTTGTGGTTACTTAGATAAGCTTATAACAAGCAAACTGTAACTGTGGATAGCTGTATATTCTCCAAGCACCCTGATATTCATGATCTCTTTCAATCCTCAAAACAATCTTGAGAAATAGGGAATGCCAAGACTATTTTTTCCATTTTACAGATGAAGAAACTGAGAAAGAAGTCACACCATACTTTGCAGAGCCAGAAACAGAAGCCAGGTTTTCTACTTCTCTTTCCAATACACCACATGGTGTCAGATAACATGAATGGCCCTGAGAGAAACTCCATCTCACTTTGTCTCATTATGGACCCATCATCCATGAATTTAACAGTAATGGGGTCAGAATGGATACAATATGTAAGTATTTCAAAAAGTTAAATGACCTATTGCAACTGTAAGACATTTTAAATATAAACCTTACTGACCATGTATTAACAGCCTATTACACCATTTGGAAGATTGAGAATTTTCTTATTTCCCAGAGAAAGCCACAAACTCTGCACTTCTTAAAAAATTCACCCTCTTTTTCTAAATTCATCTTCCAGGAGTGTAATAAAAATGCTGTACCCATAAAGTGTTTGTGGATTTAAGGATGACCCTTTCCTCTACAGGAGGCTAATGATGTGTCTCTGAAAATGTAAATGTGGAGGGTCTTCAGTATTTCAAATGTTGTAGGCACTAGGTGTTACTTGTACTGTAACTGTATATTTCCGAATGATTAACTCATAAAAACACTGAATGGTCTAGGCTGGGGAAAGAAAATGAGGACTTGGTGCTAAGCAAGTTGAGTGGAAGCTATCGCTGCAACAGAGTTGAAAAGAGCAAAGGCAGCCTTTCAGGAGCCTTGAAGGGCAGATAGGTTGTGTCCAGGAAATTTCAGGGCTAGGATCAGAGTAGGAACAAAGACAAGGAGGGCAGACACTTAGAGCTGGAGCAAACTTAACAAATCACCTAGTGACTAAGTGAATCTTCTTGTTCATACTGCTTCATTGTACAACAGGGAAGACTGGATTTAATTCAGACACAGGAAAGCAAATGGCTTAAGGTATGTGGCATGTCACAGGCCAAAGGAAGCACCTAGCCTGACATCTAGTAGTAGGTGTGCAATCAATCTTTACTGAATAAAGAGGACCTTACTTCTACCGATGCCCAAAATAGTGCCTAATGGTAATAAATGGAACAAAGATTGTAGGGTATACTAAGGGGAAAAGAGGGGAGCAAAAGTTTTTTGAGCTACTGTGTGCTAGGCACTCTGATAACTTGTTATCTGATCAGCCTGGAGAACTAACAGGACTGTAACAACCCATATGGTCAGGGCCTATGAGAAGGTTACAATTAACATGAGAAATTTTGAAACAATAAGAAATATTTGAATATAGTTCTTGCTGGTGTGGCTCAGTGGATTGAGTGCTGACTCATGAACCAAAGGGTTGCTGGTTCAATTCCCAGCTGGGGCACATGCGTGGGTTGTGGGCCAGGTTTCCTGGTATGGGGCGTGTGAGGGGTAACCACACATTGATGGTTTTCCCCCTTTTTCTCCTTCCCTTCCCCTCTATCTAAAAATAAATAAATAAAATATTTTTTAAAATAAATGTTAATAATCTTGTATCTTTAAAATAAAAAATAAAATCAAAAAAAGAAATATTTGAATATAAATGGGTATTAAATGATATTAAGGAATGAATAATTGTTAATTTTATTAGATCTGATCATAGCATGAAAATTATGTTTAAAAATATTTTTACAGCATTGACATGCAAACTGAATTATTTACAAATGAAATGACATGATGTCAATTGTTTGCTTGAAAATACTACAGAAATTTCCAAGATCATTCAATTGGGAAAAAATAGTCTCTTCACTAAATGGTACTGGAAGAACCAGATTTGAACATTCAGAAGAATGAACTTGGACTCCCTACTTCACACTCTATATGAAAATTAACCCAAAATGGATCTATGATCTAATTATACAAGCCAAAATATACAATTATTGTAAAAAATAGGGATATGTATACCATTATGACCTCAGATTTGGCAATTGATTCTTAAATTTGATGCCATGAGACCCCAAAGGAAAAAAAAAGATAAATAAGACTTAATCAAAATTTTAAAAACTTGTGTGCACCCAACTACATTATCAAGAGACAACCCACAGAATGAGGAAAATATTTGCAAATTATATATCCAATAATAGTTTAGTATCCCGAATATAAAAAGAACTGTTAGAACTCAATAAAACACAAACAGCCCAATTTAAAAAATGGGTAAAGGACTTGGATAAACATTTCTCCAAAGACATACAGATAGTCAACTAGCAAATAGACAACAAGTAGTCAACATGAAAAGATGCTCAACGTTATTGGTCTTTAAAGAAATGCAAATCAAAACCACAATGAGATACTACTTCCCACCCACTAGGATGGGTATAATCAAAAGAAGAGAGAGAGAGAGAGAGAGAGAGAGAGAGAGAGAGAGAATAACAAGTATTGGTCAGAATGTGCAGAAATTGGAATCTTCATACATTGCTGATGGGAATGTAAAATGGTGCAGCTGCTATGAAAAACCATTTTGCTGATTCCTCAAAAATGTGAATATAGCATTATCATATGATCAAGTAATTCTAATCCTAGGTATATATCTAAGAGAAGTAAAAGCATATGTCCATACAGACACTTGTATATGAATGTTTATAGCAGCATTACTCATAACAACCAAAAGGTGAAAACAACCCAAATGTCCATCAGTAGATGAACAGATAAATAAATTGTGGTATACCATATAACTGAAATATTTTCAGCCATAAGAGGAGTGAACTACTGATGCACGTTACAACTTGGATGAATCTTGAAAACATTATGCTAAGTGAAAGAAGCCAGACACAAAAGGTCACATATTGTATGATTCTTTTTATATTAAGTACTGGGAAAAGGCAAATCCATTGAGACAGAAAGCAGATTAGTGGTTGCCAGGGATGGCAGAGGGGAAATAGGGAGTAATTATTTAATGGGTATAGGTTGTTCTTCTTGGGTGATGAAAAAGTTTTGAAACTAGAGAGAGGTAGTGGTTGCACAGCACTTTTTAAAAAGATTTTATTTATTTATTTATTTATTTATTTATTTATTTATTTATTTATTTTCAGAGAGAGAAGAAGGGAGAGAGGAAGAGGGGGAGAGAAACATCAGTATGTTTCTTCTCTCACACTCCCACTGGGAACCTGGCCCAAGACCCAAACATGTGCCCTGACTAGGAATTGAGCCAGCAACCTTTCACTTTGGAGGATAATGCCCAACCCACTGAGTCACACCAGTCAGGTCTGCACAGCATTTTGAAGGTACTAAAATTGTCCATTTAAAAAACAATTAACTGTAGAATATTATTCAACTTTTCAAAAGAAGGAAATGCTGACACATACTTTAACATCAATGAAACTTGAGGACATTATGCTGAGTGAAATAAGCCAATCACAAAAGGACAAATACTATATGAGATATCTAGATTGTCAAAAATATGGAAACAACAAGTAGAAAGGTGTTTGCCAGGGTCTGGGGGTGGGGAGGAGAAAATGAGGAGTTGTGGTATGGGTATAGAATTTCAGTTTTGCTAGATAAAAATATTGTACAAATCTGCTTATACAACAACGTGAATACAGTCATACCCTAGTACTGGTCAGCTTCAGAACTCATCACACCCTGTACTTGTTGCATTTTGACTAGAAAAAAGTGTTTTAGCACTTGGCACTTGCTGTGGACTCATTGTGCTAGCTAGAACTTGTATGAGCTGCAACACCGTCACACAAGAGAAAATGCTTCATTGTTTGGTACTCGTCGGTTTTGACACTCATCACAAGTTCCAAAACTAACTAATGATGAGTACCGAGGTGACACTGTATAGATAACACTACTGAACAGTACACACAGAAATGGTTAAGAGATTAAATTTTATTTTATTTTTTAAAGATTTTATTTATTCTATTTTTAGAGAGAGGGGAAGGGAGGGAGAAAGAGAGGGAGAGAAACATCAATGTGTGGTTGCCTCTCGTGCCCCCCCACCGGGGACCTGGCCTGCAATCCAGGCATGTGTCCTGACTAGGAATCAAACCAGTGACTCTTTGGTTTGCAGGCTGGTGCTCAATCCACTGAGCCACACCAGCCAGGGCTAGAGGGTAAATTTTATATTATGTGTTTTTAGCACAATGAATTCTTAAAAGATTATTTATTTATTTATTTATTTATTCTTAGAAGAGAAGGGAAGGAGAAGGGGAGAGCAACATCAATGTGTGGTTGCCTCTCACTCGCCCCCTACTGGAGACCTGACCCACAACCCAGGTATGTGCCTGACTGGGAATTGAACCAACGACCTTTTGGCCAGCACCCAATCCACTGAGCCACACCAGCCAAGGAGGCAGAATTAATTTTTTAATTTAAAAATGGTAACTGGCCCTGGCCAGTGTGACTCAATTAGAGCATTGTTCCATACACCAGAAGGCTGGGGTTCAATCCCTGGTCAGGGTGCATATGGGAGGCAACCAATCAATATTTCTCTCTCACATCAATGTTTTTCTTCTCTCTCTAAAATCAATAAATGTATCTTTAAAAATTTAAATAGTTAACCATATATTATGGAGTTTAGCTCAATAAAAAAATGTACTACACAAAAGAAAATAGGGGTGGGGTGGTAAATGAAACAAGATTAGCAAAAAGCCCATAACTGTTGAAGCTGGGTGATGGGTACATGAGGATTTCATTATATTATCCTTTCTGCTTTGCATATGATGTACAGTATATACAATTTTCCATCATCAAAAGTAAAGAGAGAAGTTGTGCTGTAAAACTGTATAAATATAAAACGTGTTGTCTATTTTCAGAAATGTCTTTACTTTGAAAGTCTGAAGTTATTCATGCCCTAATAAGCTGCTTGTGTGTGCTGGTTTGGTGGCAGAAAAGACTTCCAAGGAAGCTGGAGAGTGTTGGGAACAATGATGTCTAAGGGGACACATTCATGTAGTTATTATTATGTGATAATCTGCCTTTTCAAATGATGTGCCATGCCCACCAATTACTGAACGTCCATAAAAGTTTGCCAGGAGAACAAAAACGTGATAAGGACTGATTGAACAGGCAATATTTACCACTTATACACCACTGAAGTATATTGTTTCCCCGGTGATTGCAGTTTCTGTGACACTCAGAATTATGCATTAAACGTATGCACCACCACCAGGATTGCTGCACTGAGCAATTCTAGAGAACACCGATCACATCCTAGATGTTGCAAATGGCAGACCCTGGAGATACGTAGGGACAGGCTGCTCAGCCATCTGCAAGTGGCCTTTGCTATGTAAACTCTTTCTCCTCCCTCCCTGGGGATGTTTTGGTTGAAAGAAAAGTTATAAACAAACAAACAAAATGAACAAAAACCAGTCTTCTGGGGCCCAAACTGAGTCTGAATCTAACAAAGACAATTATAATAATTACAAGTGAACATAAACAGTTAGAGCCTTTCATTTCCAAAAACTCAGTAGCTGAGTTCTCTAGAGTGAAATAATGATTTCTGAAACAGCTGAATTAAAGAGTACCTAAATATTATAAAACAGGGTATTTGTGTTCCTCCCTTTGCTCAAATAATATCTATTCCAAATGGCTTCTTCATATTAAGTTGCAATTAAAATAAAATATAGTGTGGTGGTTACATAAATAAGCATATACAAGGTCTATCCAGAAGGTATCCAGCCATGTAATATGAAAAATAGAGACATTTATTGAAGAAGATACAGGATACAAGAAACACTGTGAGTAGGACAATGACATCTCAGTCCCCGTCACAGTAGGCACCTTGGGACCTCACACAGTTCTCCCAATCACCATCAGCTGATCCATCGTATTTTTCTGAATCTCATCAATGGCCTGGGTCTGAAATCTCTCCCCTTTCAAAGGTGATTTTAGTTTTGGGAAAAGCCAGAAATCACAGGGTGCCAAATCTGTGCTGTAGGGGTGCTGAGTCACCTGGATCATTTGATGTTTCATGAAAAATCTCTGCATGAGATGTGATGCATGAGCGGGCACATTGTTGTGATGAAGCTGCCAATCACCAGTTGCCCATAGCTGAAGACTTCTGAATTGCCCAGATAGTTTCTACAGAGGAATGTTCAAGCTTAACACAAATTTTGAAGCACATTCATTACTGTATTTGCTCAGTCATTTTGAATGCGATGGCCACACAGTACGCATGCTCACTCAATGGCATCTACCGCCCCCACTGACTAATACAGTGAAGTCGTCATTGTTCACTCACATGGATTCCAGTCCACTTTCCTTGGCTGCCAGGTCACATTAAAAAACAGGGGAAATTAATTTTAATATATTTTCTTTAAGCTAATATATCCAAATATTCTAATTTCAACATGTGACCAATATGAAATAATTATTGATGTGATATTCTTTTTTCTGTATTAAGTATTTGAAATCTGGTGTGTATTTTACCCTTACATCACGTCTCAATTCAGACTAGCCCTATTTCAAGTGTTCCATAGCTACATGTGGTTAGTGGTTACTGTGTTAGTCAGCACAGATCTATATGCTGACAATTTCCAAATTTATTTTTCCAGCTCAGATCTCTCCCCTGAACTGCAGACTTGTACATTGAAGTGTCTATTCAACTGCCCTACCTGGACTTAGTACCAGCATCTCAAACTTAATACTATATCAAAAACACAGCTTCTCATCTTTTCCAAAAATCATTTCAAAAGGTTTACACAATTCAGTTAATGGCAACTCCATTTTTCTAGTTGTTCAGTCCCAAAATCTTTGAGCCATCCTAGGCTCCTCTCTCTCACACCATATATCCAGCCCATTAACAAATCTTGGTGGCTCGACTTTCAAAATATAAGACCATCTCTCACCACCTCCACTGCCAATACTCTGGTCCAAAGCACAGTCATCTCTTACTTAGGTAATGCATCAGCCTCCTACATAGTCTCCTTGCATGCTGCTTTGGTCCCTTTCAGTTTGTTCACATCACAGAAACCAAAGTAAACTTATTAAAATGAAAATCAGCTCATGCCCTGGCTGGTGTGGCTCAGTGGATTGAATATGGGCCTGCTTCAAAGCACTGCCAGTTTGATCCCCAGTCAGGGCATATGCCTGGGTTGTGGGTTCAGTCCACAGTCTGGGTGTGAACAAAAGGCAACCAATCGATGTATCTCCCACACATTGATGCTTCTCTCTCTCCTTCTCCTCCCTTCCCCCTCTCTAAAAATAAATAAATACTTTCTGATGGAGAGATGAACAATGAGATGGACTGGAGGTTAGGTGCTGCTGGCTGCTGGTCTCTGTGGTCACGAGGTGATGCTCACAGCCTAATGTGATGTGAGCAATGCAGTCCAGGGGCAGGAGGCCACCTAAGAAGGTTTGACTGAAAGATGATGAGAGGACTTCCGGCCAAGATGGAGGCGTAGCTGGACATGCTGTGCCGCCTCTCACAACCAAGATTAAGGACAACAAAAATATAGAACAACAACAACAAAAAAAAAAGAAAACCCAACCAGAACAGAGAGAAAATTGAATTGCGCGGGAGTCCAACAACAACAATTCACCCAGACCTATAAGAGGGGCGGAATCAGTAGCGGGTGGAGATGGAGGCCTGGTGAGTCGGATCGCAGCAGGATAAGCCGGTGGTGGTCCCAGGCACCCAGTCACTCCAGGTGCACAGGAGGCTGTGTGGTGGAACATGAGGCAGCCAAGCGGGGCGCACAGGGCAGCAGACCACAGACACACATTCGCGCACAGATAAACCAGGCAAAAACGGGCAGCAAGACAGACTGCGCCACGCAGGGCCCCAGCACTGGGAAGTGAAGCCTAAAAGCACCCATTGAAAGTATTTGTAGGGGCTGACGTGCCAGGAGGGAGTCCCAGCCTCACAGGAGAGTTCGTTGGGGGGACCCACAGGGTCCTGGAGCATGTGCAGGTCCACTCACCCGGGAATCAGCACCAGAGGGGTTGAGTTTCCTTGGGGGAAGCAGTGGAAGTGACCGAAATCTGGGAGAGAGTGGAGCAAGCGCCATTGTTCCCTCTTGGACCCAGCCCCCACATCCAGCATCACAACCCAGCGACTGGGCTGCCCTGCCCTGGTGAACGCCTAAGGCTCTGCCCCTCACTACATAACAGCTGTGACCAGAAAAAACAAAAAACAAAAAACAAACAAACAAACAAAAAAAAACAAGGATGGCTCAAAAGGGAGAACAGACTGGGGCCCTGGAGTTAATTCATCTGAGCGACCAGGAGGTGGTCAACCTATCAGATGCAGAGCTCATAGCACTGGTAGCCAACCTATCAGAAGCACAGTTCAAAGGTCTGGTGATTAGGAAGCTCACAGAATTGGTTGATTTTGGTTGCAAATTAGGGGAACAAATGGAAGCTACAATAAGTGAAATGAAGAAAAACTCACAGGGAACCAAAAGTGATGGGAGGAGACCTGGGACTCAAATCAATGGAGTGGACCAGAAGGAAGAAAGAAACAACCAAACAGAGAACAAGGAAGAAACAAGAATTCAAAAAAAAAATGAGAAGAGGCTGAGGAACCTCCAGGACATCTTAAAACATCCCAACATCCGAATTATAGGGGTACCAGAAGGGGAAGAGAAAGAGCAACCAGTGGAAAACTTATTTGAACAAATAATAAAGGAGAACTTCCCCAATCTGGCAAAGGAAATAGACGTCCAGGAAGTCCAGGAAGCTCAGAGAGTCCCAAAGAAGGTGGACCCAAGGAGGAACACACCAAGGCACATCATCATTACATTAGCCAAGATTAAAATGAAGGAGAGAATTCTAGAAGCAGCAAGGGATAACGGGACAGTCACCTACAAAGGAGTTCCCATCAGACTGTCAGCTAATTTCTCAAAAGAGACCTTCCAGGCAAGAAGGGGCTGGAAAGAAGTATTCCAAGTCATGAAAGGCAAGGACCTACATCCAAGATTACTCTATCCAGCAAAGCTGTCATTTAGAGTGGAAGGGAAGATAAAGCACTTCTCAGATAAGGTCAAGTTAAAGGAGTTCATCATTACCAAGCCCTTATTATATGAAATGTTAAAGGGACTTGTCTAAGATAAAAAATATAAAAAATAGGACAGTAAGAAGACAGCAAACTCACAGATATTAACAACCACACCTAAAAAAAAAAAGGCAAACTAAGCAAACAAGTAGACCAGGAGCAGGAACACAGAAATGGAGATCACATGGAGGGTTAGCAACAGGGGAGTGGGAGGAGGAGAGATAGAGAAAAGGTACAGAGAATAAGTAGCATTGACGGTGGGTAGAAAATAGACAGGGGAGGGCAAGAATAGTGTGGGAAAAGTGGAAGCTAAAGAACTTATGACAGATGGACATGAACTAAAGGGGGGAATGTGGGTGGGAGGGGTGTGCAGGGTGGAGGGGAATGATGGGGGAGAAATGGGACAACTGTAATAACATAATCAATAATATATATTTTTTTAAAAAAATTTAAGCTTTTATTTATTTATTTTTAGACAGAGGGGAAGGGATGGAGAAAGAGAGGGAGACAAACATCATTGTGTGGTTGCCTCTCAGCTGCCCTGCAGCGAGGCACATGGCCTGCAACCCAGACATGTGCCCTGATGGGGAATGAAAGCAGCAACCCTTTGCTTCGCAGCCCAGTTCCCAATCCACTAAGCCACACCAGCCAGGGCAAGCTTAATGCAAATTTTAATGCAGATTTGTTGCTGTACTTGCTCAGTCATTTTGAATGTGATGGCTACTCAGTACACATGCTCACTGAAAGGCATCTACTGTCCCCAGTGACTAGTATAGTGTTGTTGTCATTGTTCACCCATGCACATTCCAGTCTATTCGCCTTGACTGCCAGGTTGTATCATTATATTGACAATGGTTTGGCTTTTTCCAGACAGACCTTGTGTGTGTGTGTGTTTGTGTGTGTGTGTGTGTGTGTGTGTGTGTGTGTGTGTGTTCAATTTTTCTGCTTGTGAGAAGAAGATGTGAAGCACTGAAGTTGAGAACAAGAGAGAAGAGGGATAGGAATTTCAAGGGAAAAGGGGAAGTGTTTGGAGCAACAAGTATGAAGGACACATGGACAAAAGCTAAGGGGGGTGGAAATGGGAGGGAGCTGGTGAGGGCTGGGGCAGTGGGCTGGGATGGGAGTAGAAGACAGAAAACTGTACAAGAATAACAATTGAAATAAAATTAAAGAAAGAATTTAACATTTAGGATGATCCCCAATCTGAAGTTTCAAATGGACTACCAGTCACAATAACAGAAAAAAAGAATCTCAGGAGTACTGTAAGGAGGACAGGAAGTCAAAAATACATTCATTCTGAAGACATTTTCAGCCATTTCAAGAGAAAAATGAAACTGAATTCAATAGTCACTCAGGATTAGATGAAAAATATCCTCTAAGAGGGAAAAATTGCTAACTATTTGTGGCAAAGCAATACAATGGCAAAGCCCTGAATGTGGATAGATTTAGGCTCTCTTACATTTACATGTCAGGAGACAAGACTAAGTAACCATCTGAAGGCACAGAACAGGAAGAAGTCCAGAAAATTAAGTAAAGGACCAAGGAGATGGAGTAGTTTCCACAGGATAATAGACTAAGTGGTATTTCCCACACGTATTCGACCAAAGGACACTGAAAATTATCATGTGCAGCTGGAACTCCACCAGGAACTCAAGGTATAATGCTTATTTGAATTAAAGTAGACAACCAAAGAACAAAAATATTTCACTGACAAATTACTTGCTCTAAGAAATGATTACAATTTGATTCACATGTTTTAGAAATTTTATAAGATACCGGAATACCTATAATAACACATTTAGAAGATTAAATTATTTGTATTTTATTAAGAATAGCCCTGGCTGGTGTGGCTAAGTAGATAGAGTGCCAACCTGCAAACTGAAAGGTCACTGGTTCAATTCCCAGTCAGGGCAAATGCCTGGCTTGTGGGCCTGGTCCCTGGTTGGGAACATGTAAGAGGCAAATGATCAGTGTATCTCTACAAGTGATGTTTTTCTACCTCTCTTTCTCCCATCCTTACCTGCACTCTAAAAGTAAATAAAATCTAAAAAAAAAAAGATTTTATTTATTCATTTTGAGAGAGAGGGAGAGAAACATCAACGTGTAGCTGCCTCTCACGAGCTCCCCACCAGGGACCTGACCTGCAACCCAGGCATGTGCCCTGACTGGGAATTGAGCCAGTGACCCTTTGGTTCACAGGCTACCACTCAATCCACTGAGCCATACCAGCCAGAGATAAATAAAATCTTTTTTTAAAGAATAAAATATATTAAGCTTAGATATCTTATATTTTCAAGTTTCATTATAAAATACAACATAAGAAGCAGTGTTCGAAAATGAGAACAGTGCTTTTGTGTCTTTTTATTACATACTTTCTTCATATTATGTGCAATGGTACTGAATAGGAATTTTACACCATTCAATCATTCAACTAATATTTATTGAGCACCTGCCATGTGCCAAGCACTGTTCTAGGTACATTGGATATAGTTATGAATAAAACAGACAAATGGCTTATATTCTACTGGGGAGAGACCAATACTAAATAAAATATTTAGGTAATAAGTACTTTGGGGAGAAAATAAAACAAGGGAAGAGAAAACAAATAGAGAACATGGGGTGAGTATATGTTGCAATTTTATTTTATTTTATTTTTAAAAATGTTTATTGATTTTAGAGAGAGATAAACATAGATGTAAGAGAGAAACATCACTTGGTTGCCTCCTATATGTGCCCCTACCAGGGATTTAACCCACTATCTAAGCAGGTGCCCTGACTGGGAATTGAACCACCAACCTTTTGGTGTATGGGATGAGGCTCCAACAAACTGGGTCACACTGGCCAGGGCAGGGGGTTGCAATTTTAGTAAACTGGGTGTTCAGAAAAGACCTCACTGAGGTGGCAGGGAGGGAGCCAAGTGGATGTCTCAGGAGGGGGATAAGTAAATGCCCTATAAAGATTCTATTTATTTATTTTTCTTTTTTTAATTATATTTTATGGTTTATGCTATTGCAGTTGTCCCATTTCTTCCCCATCATTCCCCTCCACCTTGTACACACCCTCAAAACCACATTCTCCCCTTTAGTTCATGTCCATCTGTCATAAGTTCTTTAGCTTCTACTTTTCCCAAACTATTCTTGCCCTCCCCTGTCTATTTTCTACCCACCGTCAATGCTACTTATTCTCTGTACCTTTTCTCCATCTCTCTTCTTCCCATTCCCCTGTTACTAATCCTCCATGTGATCTCCATTTCTGTTTTTCTGTTCCTGTTCTAGATGTTTGCTTAGTTTGCTTTTTTTTTAGGTGTGGTTGTTAATATCTGTGAGTTTGCTGTCTTCTTACTGTCCTATTTTTTATCTTCTTTTTCTTAGATAAGTCCCTTTAACATTTCATATAATAACGGCTTGGGGATAATGAACTCCTTTAACGTGACCATATCTGAGAAACGCTTTATCTTCCCTTCCATTCTAAATGACAGCTTTGGTGGATAGAGCAATCTTGGATGCAGGTCCTTGCCTTTCATGACTTGGAATACTTCTTTCCAGCCCCTTCTTGCCTGGAAGGTCTCTTTTGAGAAATCAGCTGACAGTCTGATGGGAACTCCTTTGTAGCTGACTGTCCCATTATCCCTTGCTGCTTCTAGAATTCTCTCCTTCATTTTAATCTTGGCTAATGTAATGATGATGTGCCTTGGTGTGTTCCTCCTTGGGTCCACCTTCTTTGGAACCCTCTGAGCTTCCTGGACTTCCTGGAAGTCTATTTCCTTTGCCAGATTGGGGAAGTTCTCCTTTCTTATTTGTTCAAATAACTTTTCCATTTGTTGCTCTTCCTCTTCCCCTTCTGGTACCCCTATAATTCGGATACTGGAACGTTTTAAGATGTCCTGGAGGTTCCTCAGCCTCTCCTCATTT